>APFE031240560.1:70884-136480 GCA_000404065.3 Pinus taeda | reverse complement strand
TCCTCCCAACGTTGGCTTGGAATGGATAAAGGTTGTAATAGACCCGGGGTCTTAATTGTTTCAACTTTATTTCGTTGGAAAACCAAACACTCCACCACAAACTTTTGAATATCCGATTTAAGGCCATCCCAAAAAAATTCCTTCTTAACCCTGTGGTATGTTCTTAAAAATCCTAAGTGCCCTCCTAAGGGAGAAGTGTGTAATTCCATAAGGATCTTTTGCTTGAGTTGCGAATTCTTACAAAGGTATAAGCAATCTTTGTACCATAACGAATCATTTTGCCAGCTAAATGTATTAGATGTACTGAAATATTGTTGTAACTTTCGAATAAGTGCCCACACTTCTTTATCATTCTTCATTCCTCCCTTGCTTCATTTATCCAATGACGCAAGAAGCACGTCAATCAAAGGCTGTATGCAAAAGTTATACCACTCAAAAGTTGATCTTCCTATTTGCACACCTATAATTCGGGAGTATGTCGGGTCAAGCCTCATTATTCATAGAAAAGAGGCTAGACATGTGATTGTGATGTAAAATATTCTATAAGAGTCTATATTGTAACTCTGGTTAAGAGTTGAGGTAGTCAAACTTAACCACTAGTAGGCTATCAGGTTGTGTTATAATTAGCCCACTAGGAGGAAGCGGCATTCCATTCTTTCGAGTGCATTTGTTCCATAGCTGAGAAAAAATAGCCAAGAGGGATAGGAGGTAGAGCACATAGAGATGATTTAGAATTGTAGTAGCCCACAAGCCATAGGCCATACTTCTTTGTACCTGCAACCATATTTTCAGATAGAGAAAGAGTGTGGAGTGACCTCCCCTTCTAGATGACTTTTCTCCCAAAAGGGTTTCCTAGAGCATATCTTGTGTTTTATATATGTGTGTGTGTGTGAGATGTTATTTGGCCATTCTATATTTTCTACATAATTTCCATTCACATGCATGTACTAATTACAGTAAAATCTACAGATCTATAAATTTAATAAAACTGTAATAGTGTATAATTTCATATTTTAATATAATTTTATCGGATTTGTTGTGACAAACTGTCCAATGGAATATCCATGACAATTTATGGATCAATAAGGGGAAATCTTAGTTGTGAGCTATGGGTCAAACAATGTGAATTTTTGAATTTTGTGCTTGATGTTTATTGCCTCCACATTCATATTTAAGATCTAATATTATTCCATTATAACGAAACTCTATAGGACATAATGCTTCAATTAACATCTTCTCCAAGTATGCTATGTTTATAAAAGATAACTCCTTTTCCTTTTGATCAAGATGAATATCTAACATTTCAACAGTTCCATTGTTTGTATGATCTTTAGGCTTTAAACGAGATGAAACGAACTCATGCATGGACATGAAACAGAAATGCCCAAAATAAATTAATGGTTAAATAATGCAACATATGTTAAGCCTGTAAATATTGTTGCTACAATTGAAGAATATATCTTCGAGATTGTATCAGAATATTTAACAAAGGAGGAAAGAATTCCCTGTGTTGCATAATCAAAATCTTACAAGATTGTTGCAGTTGAGTGTAGACATGTTTTTTGTAGACTTGGATTAATTTTGAAGGGTTCATTGTTAGGATCTCAATCCATAACCAAATCAATCTTGACCAATGATCAAAATTGTTAAAAGTTATGATCATGTGTTGTCTTAAGTAGAGGTTGAGACATATAGAGGCTGGTCACAGGACAAACCAAAGACACATTGAATTGTGTTTGAGAAAGCAACTTGAGGACATGAATTTGCATGAATGCAAGTTCAATAATAATGATATAATGAGACAACAATTGATGAGAAACAATAGTTGAGAAAGAGGATACTAACAAGATTGTATAATTGTTGAGCTTATTCAATATTGTTGTAATTAGGTCATTACCCCTAGTACATGAGCCCAAAATTCTTGTTCTATCTTTTATTATTAAGGGTGGCAGCACAGTGCTAGGCAAGGAAGTTGTAGCTTCTTTCAGGAGTTTGGTGCCTCCTTCTAGTGGATGTTGGTAAACTAGGGGTTGTGGCTCCTTCCATTAGTGGCTAGTAAATAATTAAGGGTTGTAACACCTTCCAGTGGTGGTTGGTAAAACCAGAAGTTGTAGCTTCCATCAATATATAAATAAATTTTTAACATAAATCATATGTACCTTTGATGTGATGTGTTTGGTTAATTCTCTATGATCTTTAATTTTTTGGAAATTTTGAAATATTGGTTCACCCCCCTCTGTATTTGCAACAATTGGTATCAGAGTAGGTTACTTCATCATAATCTAACAACTGGAAGGCATATCTTGATAACAAAGATAGGAAAGGCTAGCCTCCAAACGCTACAAGAAAAAGAAAAAGGAAGTCTCATCCATTTCAATGATACCAAAACATACTAAAGTCATTAATGAATTTCACGTTGACCTAGTTGTCATGTTTTCACCACCTCCAGTGTTTTATGGAACATATTATGAATTATGGAGCATGTCTACAGAGATCTATTTGAAAGCACTAGATTGTATATGGTTCATAGTTGTTATCGAAGATGCAACCACAAAGAAGTCAAAAGAATATCAGACATGAGTAGTGAATACCATGCTAAGAGGCTTATCAAATTCTGTAAAAGACAAGGTGGGACAATTCTCTTCAGCTAAAGATATTTTAGAAAGGCTAGAATAACTTTATGCAAAACAAGTTGAAAAGGAAGATGCTCACTTAAATACCGAGGTTCAAGAGGCAATAAAGGGAGAAGAATTTTTGACAAGTCATATTAAAGAAAAAATTGAGGACTCTATCGAGCTATAGACTGAATTAGATCAACAAGAAAGAAGGCTTAAAGAAGAAATTATCTCCTTGGAGACCTAACTTGAATAATAAAGAAGAATTAAAGAAGTGACCAAATGCCAATTGAAAACGAAGGAATAAGATTGCAAGAAGCGTGAAGAAGAATTCGTATCATTAAGGGTTGAAGTCAACAAGCTCAATAAAAAGTTGAAAAGTTTGCAAGGGCCAGATAACATTGTTAGTTGTAACAAATCAAATTCAGGTGAATCTTCATGCAAAGAAGATGCAAGCACCAAGTCCCCAAAGGAGAAATTTGAAGAAAACTTGAAAGCAAAATCTTCGTCCTCAAAAGGCTAAGTGAAAATTGGAAGAAGCGTGAAGTTGCTAATCTAATAATTTATGCGAATGTTCTCAACAAGACACAATACCAAGAAGAGCGACAAAAGACTATATATCCTCCAAATCATAACAATTTTAGAAGACTTTCATGGCAATCGAACTCACTAAGGTACCAAAGTATATTTCTTGGTTATTGTTATTCATGTACAAATTTTGGGCATAAGACTATGGATTGCAAAGCTTATAACATGGTTAACTACAAAGGATATCATCAAAACCCTGAAACCACGTTTTCAAGCAAACAAGTTAGAAACCCTAATGGATTCTTCACCAAAAGATACACAACATTTTCTACATCCTTAAGGTATAACACATAATGATTTAAATGCCATAACTTTGGACATATTGCATTAGACTGGAAATGCGACATGAAGTGGACTCCTCAGTAGATTAGGCAAGAAACCAAATCCACTAAGGTTTGGAGAAGAAAACATGTTGAGAAAGAAGAAGAAATATCATCAAGGGGAGTAGCCCCGCAAAAGAAAGACACCCTTTTCCATTGATGTCAAGGGGGTGGGGGGTGGGGGAGAAAGAGGATGGAAGTGAAGTATGGAGACAGGGGGAGCATTCATGGAGACAAAGAAAGCATGATGTCACGGGGAACATGAGTGTTGACATCAATGACAAAGGGGGAGATTGTTGGTAGAAATTGTCATTGATGTCAAAGGGTTAATGGGCCATTGACAAGTTTGGAAATATCCCTAATATACCCCTACATTTGTTTGTCGATATATGTGATTTTGGACACAAGACTATTGACATCACACCATTTCATTTTATAATATATTAATCAAATTCAATGACAATGTTAAAAACAATTATTTATTTGAAAATGCTCAAACAAAGATAATGAGATTGCTAGTGTAATTTTCGAGTAAATTTGTAACCATTAAGAAGAAACCACTTAAACACTTATAGTAGAGCTAAAAGTAACTTTGACATTATCATGAATGATTAGGTCGTTACATCAAGGGTTGGCATTGATTTCATTTAGGACAAAATAATTAATTTATATCCAAACATCTTCAATTCGACTCTAGCCAGGTCAACTTTGGGTTTGTCAACTCCTTCTAAGACTAGTCAGCCCCGTCGTCTACTATTTATTGCCACTATGCCCACCCATTTGTTACATCAACTTGATCAAGTGAGACGAGATATGAAGCAACCTTATGGATTGATAAAGTGAAATTAAAAGAGCAAGAGTAGATGTGAATTGTGGAGCATTTTAACATCAACTCAAGAAAAGAATGAAGGAGATTATTTGAACGTGGCATAAAAAATCAGTGGAAGAGCATATAGAGATGCTATAGAGCGTATTGCATGCTCAAACCTCAAGACACACCACCATATGTTGACAACTTGCACTGCGAGGCATTGTCACGATCACCCATCTGGTTAGAACAAGGGCGCATGAAGTGCTACTAGATTTTGTGCATATCGGGAAATCTTAGTAAAAAACTTTGGGTCAAACAACACAAATTTCTAAATTATGTGTTTGATTTTTATTGCCTCCACATGCTTAGATTTAAGATTTGATATTAAAACTGTGTAGGGCATGATGGTTCAACTGACATATTCTCCAAGTCTGCCATGTTTACAATAGATAACTCCATTGGCCTCTGATCAAGTTGAATATCTAACATTTCAATAGTTCCATTGTTTTTCTGATGTTTGGGATTTGAAAGGGATGAAAAGAACTGGTGCATGGACATGAAAAATATGAAAATGGCCAAAATTCAGTTAATGGCTAAATATTGTAAAAGATGCTAAGCCTGTAAACATTGTTACTGCAGTTGAAGAATATCTCTTCAAGATTATATCAGAATATTTGACAGAGGAGGAAAAAATGCCCTGTGATGCATTATTAAAATCTAACAACATTGTTGCAATTAAGTGTTGACATGTTTTTTTTGTAGACTTGGATTAATTGTAAAGGGTTCACTGTTAAGATCTCAATCCATAAGCAAATCAATTTTGAACAATGATCAATTTTTGTAAAGATTATAATTGTGCGTTGTCTTAGGCAGAGGTTGAGATAGGTAGAGGTTGGTTACAATACATGTGAAGGACACATTGAATTGTGATTAAGAAAGTAGCTTGAGGATGTGAATTTGCATGAATGTAAGTTCAGTAATGATGATAGAACGTGACAACAGTTGATGAGCAACAATGGTTGAGAAAGAGGACAATTATAATACTGTATAATTGTTGAGTTTGTTTGGTGTTGTTGTAATTGGATCACTATCCTTGGTACAAGAGCCAGAAATTGTTGTTCTATATTTTATTATTAAGGGTGGTGCTAGGAAAGGAGTTGTAGTTTCCTTTAGGAGGTTGTTGCCTCCTTTTAGTGGATGTTGGTAAATTAGGGGTTGTAGCTCCTTCCAGTCACCTTCCAATAGTGGCTAGTAAATAATCAGGGGCTTTAGCTCCTTCTAGCAGTGGTCGATAAAATTAGAAGATTCTGTTTCCCTCAAGATATAAATAAATTGTTAATATAAATCTTGTTTACCTTTGATGCGATGTGATTTGTTAATACTATGTGATCTTTAAATTGTTTGAAATTTATGAAATACTAGTTCATCCCCCCTCTTAGTATTTCCAACAAAGTTGACACCCCTTCCCCAGGCCACTCATGTTTTGAGCTTGACACATGACCCTCTTCCTCCCACATCCCACTACAATCACACTCTACCCATGCCTCATTAATCATCTGTGAGGCAACATATCCCTCACTATAAAATACTGTGAATTCTACCTCTCTATTCCTTAGTAGCAGATCCTTGGCCTGGGCATTTAAAATAACAAACCATTCATTGCTTTGTGCTCCACTGCAATCCTCAATCTTTATAATTTCCACCCTGTTGAATCATAATGCTGCTCTCCTCACTTGAGTTTTCCCTCCAGTCTCCTCCACTTGGCTTGCATACAACTGATGATTTACCTTACATTTAGATTTTCTCACAGGCTAAAACCAATGCACAATATTGTACCTAAACCCAAATTTTCCATCACCATTAATGATCCTTTATTTGGCTCCATCTCTAAGTTGTTCCCACACACGAGGCCGCCCTCAACATTGAATCCTTCACAAACCATCTAGCACGTGGCTTGGGATAGTTCACCTAAGTTACGAGCTTGTCATTTGTAGGGGGCATGTTGCCATGTCTCCTTACATATTGGCGAAGGGGCATAGTGGCAACTTGCTTCCACACTCTTCTGTCACCCCATCTGCGATATATTTTAATTTTATTCTAAATTTATAATTATATATAGTTTATTATTGTTAAATATATTTTTTCATTATAATATATTTCTAAAAAAAAAATTAATACAATATTTTTGTTGTGGGCTCTATAGTGCCCAGTATAGGGGTTAGATGTTGTAGGCGTTAGATGTTAGATACAAATATTTTAAATTTATTTTTTAAATTGTAAATTTGTTTTTATTAATAAAATTGTAACAATTTGTAGATAAAAGAAAATCATAATATGCATATCACATTAAAACTTATAACATATAAATAGTACTTATAAATTAATATCCATTTTACCATATAAATTAAAATAATGATTCTATAACCATGTTTAAATTTAATTAATAAGCACACAAAAATTTAATATTTACAATATAACATGATTCTTAACCATGAATATTCACTTCCATTTTGCCATGTATATTATTAACTTCTAAATATACTTTCTTACAATACCACAACTTATCAATACCACATATTGAAAAACCACACACACACACATATATTTAATTTTATTTTATAACTTTTATAAAATTAAAACGTAATACTCACAATAAACATACAATATAACAATATTTTTAACCAATTACCATGGGTATTATTGATTTAATAAATAAACTTTGTTACAATACCATAGGCCAATACCATAATTTATCAATACCACTGGCCCAAAACCCATAACTCATTTCAAAATAAAAATATTATAAATATTTTATTTTATTTTACAACATTTTAAAAATTAAATCTAAAAGCAAAAAGCTATAGAGAAATGTTATAGTGGTTTGTTTGTAAATATTTACTCTTGAACTCAATTAAAAATTAATAAAATGTTAAAAGTAATTTAACTCCAAGTAGAATATCTTATGTGGGCTCAAAGGTTCTTGCACCTCACATTACAAAAATTTTCAACAACATCATACAACAGAGACTCCCGACAGATTGGACAACTAGTCTGGCAATACCTCCTTTCGATGACGTCAATAATCCCTCCAATTATAGGACCATCATGATAAACCTTTTGTTTGCTAAGCTATTTGGAAGCATGCTAAAAAACAAAATTAGCAAGTGGGCAGAAGAAAGCGATAAGTGTGCTAAAGGGCAAACATGTTTTAGACCTAAACATTCCACAATTGATCATTGTATAACTTTAAGGCACATCATTGAAAAAGTTTGGGAGAAAAAGGAAGAAGTCTTTTGTTGTTTTGTTGATTTTAGAAAAGCGTTTGATACGGTTCCTAGAGATAAGCTTTGGCACAAAATGGAGGAACTTGGGGTTCCTAAACATTTGAGAGCAACTGTACATAAGCTGTATGAAGAGGTGAAAGTCAAAATGAGAACTTCAAAAGGCATTTCTGAAAGTTTTAGAAGCGATATTAGGGTCAAACAAGGTTGCCCACTGTCTCCTACCCTTTTTGGTTTATATATCGACAAGCTTGAGGAGTGGTTAAATTCGCAAGGGGGTGATGGTATCTATTTGGGCAAGTTTGCAAGACTTCTTTTGTATGCAAATGACTGTATTCTAATTGCTAAATCGACTCTTGGTTTGCAAGAGCATTTACTATCCCTTGAGCATTTTTGTAGAAGTGTGGATGCAAGTCAATATCAGCAAAACGAAAGTAGTGGTTTTCTCTAAAAAAAAGAAAACATAACCAACATAAGTTCTACTTTGAAGGCAACATTCTGGAAGAAGTTGCTGATTACAAATAACTCTGAATTGACTTCAACAAAAATCTAAGTTGGGATGGTTGTACAAAGAAAATAACTTTGGGGGGTTGGAAAGCATTTTATGCTTTTCAAAATAGGTGTAGAGAGACAAAGTTATGGGACTGGAAAACCACTCAAACTCTTTTTTGGCTTCTAGTGATTCTCTATGGTTGTAAACTATGGGCCAACAATACATCCGACATGTAGTGGAAACAAATTCAGAAAATTCAGAAGCATTTGATTACAAACAAATTCAAGATTAAAAGTGTAGTTTCCTATGCTATCTTGTTAAGTGAAACAAGGGCTGCTCCTATTGAAGCAATTGCTATGGTGCGAGTCATAAGGTATTTTAAAAAAAAATTGAGCAAATGGAAGAGGGTAGATGGCCCAAGGTTGTCTTTAATGACATATTGTGCAAAAAAAAGAGACTTGGATGCAACAAAATAACAAATGGTTTAGTAAATGAGATATTTGCTTGAACAGGTGTCCCATAAACAACAAATAGATAAAAGCTTTTGCTATGAATAAGTTCCACAAGCATACTTGGGATAAGGAGTTAGGAAGAAAGAACAAGTACTATATTGAAGTGTTTAATCCCACTCATAGTCCATCAACCAAATACATACATAGAGGCCAATATCTCTTGGAGAGCCAAAATTCTTAGTATTACATTAAGTAGAAAATAAAACAACAAAGTAAATAAGCTTTTGAAGTTGGTTTTGACCTTTCCAAAAACTTAATTAAATTATACATTATAATTAAAAGTAAGCACTGATAAAATAAGGTGAAGGTTTTTCAATTTAAATGATAAGAGTGTAATTTAATTATTTTAAGATTTTAATTATTTTATGAGTATTTTGGTCAAATTTTATTTAAAATACTATAAAGATGTTTTGGAATGATTGATATATATATAATATATATATATATATATATATATATATATATTTATATATATATATATTTATATATATATATATATATATAATTATATATATTTAATGGTTTTAGTTTTTATAGTGTGATTTTTTTATATATCAAAAATATATCTTGAATATAAAATAATTTTATTATTAAAAATTGTATTGTTTTGACAGAAACAATTATGGGGTATTTATATTCACCTTGGCTTGAAAGCCGAAAATCTGATTACATTGAAGACTTCTGTGTCCTATTGCATCTCTCTGCTAAGAGTGAGAGTGCTGTTAAAACTTGAAGACTTCTTCCTTGATAAGGATTCTAATTTTTCGATTTCAGAGATATTCCCCCACTTGAAGATACAAACAAATTTGTTTAGAAGTAGGCAGTAGAACATGACAATAAACAGCTTATGGGATGGGTTCCCATGATTCTTCTTCGTCTTTTATCTTGACCCCGGCAGAGAGAAGGGCAGCTTTGTTGGCTTCCATGTCTGCCTGTTTATTATGAGTTCTCAACACATGAAAGTAATTCAGCGTCTGAAAAGCGTTTTCCAGGCCTTTGATTCTGGATATTAGTCTGGCTAGATTAAGATCCAGCGCTAGGGAGTTGGAAATCATTGCATTTATAATGACCTGAGAGTCGCCTATAACAATAGCTTCACTTATGTTTAGTTCTTTGAGGATCTTTAGGCCTTGGAAGAGGGCCAAAGCCTTAGCTTGAATGCTGGATGCATGGCCAAGTCCCCAAGCAAAGGAATGAATTTTTTCCCCAAGAGGATTTACAACAACACCTCTTGCTCCTGCTTTGCCCGGATTTCCCTTTGCTGCTCCATCAAAGAAGAGAGAGTGTCTTGAATGCGATTTGAGCCAGTCGTGGAAGTCAGATTAAGGTCTCCTTATTTGCCAGTCTTTAAGAGGGGGGCGATTCTGACTACTGGTTGAAATCGCAAATCTAGGATTGATCCCCAGGCAATGTCCTGTTGGCTGAGGTTGGAGTCATCTTTTATATCTGTCAAGCACTCCTTTATGTGACATTTAATTTTGATTTCTAAGGCCTTGTGATTCTGGTTAGTATTTATGAAAATTCTTCTATTCCGTTCTAGCCATATCTGCCAACAAATAATCTTTGGAAGGATAGCCCATGCAGATTTGATTACCTAATTTTTTGGGGGGTGACCAGGATATCTGCTTGCCCAATTTTAGAAAAGATCAGCAATGGAACTAGGCAGAAGAAGGTTGGAATCCAATTTGTGGATAAAGGAGAACCAGATTTGCTTAGAAAAATTGCACTCAAGCATTAAATGGATTGTTGTTTCTGCGTTTTCTTTGCACAACGAGCATCTGGAGGGACCATAGAAGCCTTTCCTCTGCAAAATGTCATATGTTAGAATTCTGCCATGGCAAAGGAGCCAAGCAAAGAAATCGACCTTGGGCCATGAAGGAACATGCCAGACTCCCTGCCAAGGTGCTGGGTCAGGGGGGACGTGAGGCCTCTCGATCAGCTTGGAGTATCCTATAGAGACAACGTATCCACTGTCCTTTAGCCCCCAACCTTTCGTATCTCTTTTCTTCATGTGCGTGGGAGCCAAGCCGTGAAGGAGATCAAGCAGCATGGTCCATTCATTGATCAGATTAGCCGATATTTCAATTCTTTTCCAACCTGCCCATATAGAGTCGCTCCAATGGGAAATGTCCCACAACGAGCTCTGCCCCTCTCTGTCCATCCAACATCGCAATTCTCTAATGGAGGCTCTGTCTTTAATTGGATCCTTATTCATAATTTTATCTATCCATATATTGATTTTTTTCCCATTTCTTAGGATCTAGTAGGAGTGCTCTTTGATTAAGGAAGCAGCTTTAGCATACAGTTTGAGGAAAGACGAGTTAGGCAAATGGATCATGTTGTCTAAACAGCTTGAACGTGGGCCTTTGAAATACTTTTTCCAGAGAGCCAATTGGGCCCAGCCAGGCTTGGGCGCAATGATCCTCCAGACAATCTTGGTTGCCATAGCCACATTCTGCTGACAGAGATTTTTGAAATTCAATCCACCCTCCCACAGTGGCTTGGAGATGGTTTCCTAGATGATAAGGGGAATCTTTTTTTCATTCTGTTTTCTGCCCTTCCAAAAGAACCCACGCATGAATTCTTCCATCTTTTTTAATATGGATGCCGGAGCGAGCAACCCAGTAAATTGAAATAGAGGGAGGCTGGAGAGCATGGATTTTATTAGGATAGCTTTGCCAACAGTGTTGAGCCAGGAATAGCCCCAGGCTTGGATTTTGGACTTGAATTTTTGAAGCTGAGGAAGCCAATCTTTGCTTGTATGTCTCTTATGAAAAACAGGAAGGCCCAAATATTTGAACGAGGTCCAAGAAGAGGAGGCTGCATAGCCCAGACATCTAGAAATAGCAGAGAGCAATCTGGGCGTAGTATTCCAGCTGAAGATGTGACATTTATTCTTGTTTACAATGCTGCCTGAGGCCTCACTGAATTTATCCAACACAACTTTAAATTTGGAGGTAGAGGAAAGAGAGGCGTTGCCTAAAAGTAGAGTGTCATTCGCAAATAAGGCGTGGTTTATGTTTTTAATCCCTCTTGTAATACACAACCCATTAATTTCTTGATCTTGCATCTTTTTATCTAGCAGGAAGTTGAGGACAGAGGCTTGGATGACAAATAACAGAGGGGAAAGAGGACATCCCTGCCTAAGTCCTCTCGAAGCTTTGAAAAAAACGGTGGCTCTTCCATTAACAAGAGGAGCAATCCATGGCTCTGAGATGCATGCCCAGACCCATTTAATGAAGATTTCCCGAAAACCAAACTTGCTCATGACTTTTAAGAGAAAACTATGATTTACTCGATCAAAGGCATTTGCTAAATCAAGTTTAATCACCATACCTTGTTCTTTTCGAAGAAAGCTAGAATGGATTGCCTCTTGAACGAGGGTGAAGTTGTCCACGATCTGCCTCCCTTGGATGAAGCCTCCTTGATTCTCCGAAATTATTCTGGGAAGAATGGTCTTCAGCCTATTTGCAATTACTTTGGTGATTAACTTGTACCCAGTGTTGCATAAAGAAATCGGACGAAATCTGCTGAAATTGTTGGCACCTTTTTCCTTGGGTATGAGGGCTAAGAAGGCGGAGTTTGTACTGCCTCCTATTTTCTGTGTATTTTGAGACTTTTGTATCATTTTGAGAAGGTCCTTTTCTACTATCGGCCAGCAAACTTGAAGGAACCTGGCAGAGAAGTCATCCGGGCACGAGACCTTGTCCAGATCCATATCAAAGAGGGCCTTTTTAACTTCTTCCTTAGTGATTTTGGCCTCAAGTAACTTGTTCATACGAGGGGAAATTGATGAGGGGATGATGTCTAACAGATCTGAATATTGAAGCGTATCCTTATCCTCGCTATACAGGTTTTGGAAGTGAGAATAAGCTACTTTCTTGATGTCTGCAAAGTCCTTATGAATGTTATTATCCTCCTTGATCTCAAAAATAGTGTTAAAACATTTCCTGGCCTGGGCTTGTTTGTGAAAAAAAGCAGTGTTCCTATCCCCTGCTTTGAGCCAGATATTTCGAGATTTTAGCCTCCAATATTCTTCTTCAGCTAAGCAGGCCTTATGCAAGCTCTGTTGCAGCTGAGTTTCTTGCTCTAACAACTCCTTAGTGACTGTGGCGCTCTCCATGTGAGATTGATGAGAGGCTAGAGAGGCTTTAATGGCTTTCCTTTCTGTAGCTAGATTGGACAGGGATTTGGCCCAACGTTTTAGAACTCCTTTTACCCTTCTAAGCTTTTCTTCCTAGATGAAAAAGGGAGATCCTTTGACGGGCTGGCTCCAACAATCCTTGACTGTTTGCATGAAGTTTGGTTCCTTGACCCAGAGGGGACTAAATTGAAAGGGTATAGGACCTAGATCTAGGTGGGCAAGGAGATATAATTTTAAGGGCTTGTGATCCGAGACACTCCTAGCAAGAATGTGCATTCTGGGTTCTAAACCTAGTAACAGACAGGACCTTTGAATGAAAAATCTGTCTAATCTGGCAGCAATATGTCCAGGACCTACTCTTTTGTTAGACCAAGAGAACTTACCGGAAGAAGGTTTAATGTCCAACAAGTCCCATTCCTGCATTAGATCCTCCACCCATTCCCTTGCTGGATCCCGGACTGCGTTGCCTCCCCTTTTTTCAGACGAATGAAGAGTGAGATTGAGGTCTCCAGCAATAATTATATTTTCCAGATTTATCATGTCTGCTTGATGCCTTATAGAATCCAAACAATCCTTTTTTTCCCCAATGTTGACTGGAGAATATACATTAAAGAGGCAAAAGATTTCCTTAGTATCTAGGTTCTGCATTTTCAGCAGCAACCAGTGGGTATTGCTTGCGTCAAGTATGACTGTAAATTTGCCGGCGTTCCATAGAGTACCCATCCCTCCTGAGGCTCCCCGGGTAGAGATTGCTCTTGCTTCACTTTTAGACCAAATTTTCTTGCTTGCTTGTAAGAAGACTGTGTCTTCTAGCTTGGTCTCTTGGACGAGAAGTATGTCTAGGGTTTCCGATCTTATTAAGCTTCTCGTGGCTTCTTCCTTGACTTTGCTCCCCATACCTCTACAATTCCAGGAGATGGCCTTCATTATTTATGTTTATGGTGGGCTCCCTTTGAGCCTTGGGGCTGATTTTTCGACATCTTAGGCTTTGAGGCTAGTAGTTTTTGCGGAGTTGGCTGGCTGCCCATGTAGCTTATCTTTATAGGTCTCCAGCTCTCTTTTTTCCTTGTTAGTTTTACGGCCTCTTGTAGATCTTCTTACCGAGGCTTGGGACTCTCCTATTTCTCCTTCCTCCTTTGACTCATCCGATTCTTGCTCTTCTTCCTCAGCTTCTGAAGTCATACCTTTAGGATCTTCAGCTCCTTTGATGGAGGCTGAGGGAGTACCTTTGCTTGGAGAAGCTTGTTTTTGGGTCTCGATCTCCAGAGTGTCTTCTGTCTGCTGGCTTAATGGATCAAATTTGTTTTCTTGTGCCTTTTTGGGAGGGGGACATTGAAAATTAGCTTATAGAGAGCCTTTTCCAGTGGGTCCTCCCGGTTTCTGCCCTTTGTGGTAGATTTTTGCTTGCTTGACTTGATTCCAACCCTCTTCGTTCCCTTTCTCTGGCTCTATGTTGGACAGACAATTTCTAGCAAAGTGTCCATGAACATGACATTTCCTGCATTTGAATGGTAGTTGCTCATAATCTAAGATCTGCACATGAGACCAACTGCCGACTTTGATTTTGATTGCCTCTGGGAGACCCACCTCTAGATCTACATCTACGCAGATCCTAACACAATCATATTGATCCTTGTTATTTGCCCGATCTATGAATTTCCCAAGAGAGTTGCGGATATGCTTCAGGGAATCCCAGTTCCAACAGTGAACTGGAAGATTTGGAAGACGAACCCACACCGGGACAGCCTTGGGAACATCTACAGCCAGATCAAAGTCCAGAGTCCATTTGTTCAAATAGAGGCCCTGAGGGCCCATGAAATACGACCCATTTTGGAATATCAAATCTTTGCCTTCTTTGGAGGTGAATTCGAAGAGGAAGTACCCTCGCCCGAGAAAGTAAGAGGTAACACTTTGCTTGATCAGGGGAGCCTAGTTCCTATTAACCCATTGCTTAGTGGTTTTCGGAGAGGGCCAAAGTCCCGTGAATTGGCGAATGAGACCACGCTCAACCAGTGATAAAGCTACTTGAATGGGTGTCTCTGGAGGCAACGAGATCTCAGGAATTTCATCAAGCTTCTTAACGAATTTTGATGCTTCACTTCTTTTCCTCAGAGGCAGATCGGCCAGAAGTTGGTTGAAAGCGTCAAAGGCAGGAGCCGAAGGCGGATTCTTGGAATGGCCCTGCATCTCCATTGGATCAGGCTTGAGGCCGACCGCCGCAGGGGCAGCCATGCAGCAGGAGCCCAACCCTAGCCTCAAGTCCGGGGCGACCGCAGGTCAGAGACAAGCCCTCTGCGGGCATGCCTGCAGGTATCAGTTGAGCAGGAAGCGGGCGCGACCGCGGTCTTCAGAGCCCGCGGAGTGCGGATCTCGCTGCAGGCCGAGACTCGCAGGTTGCAGAGCTCGCAGAGTACTCCTTGTATTGTTGTTATTGTTCACACAAACAATTTTCAGTCTTCTTTAAAAAAATTATTGTTATTACATTAAAAAATAATTATAAAAAATTTATTAGAGCAAAAAATTAAATAATTATTGTATGAAAATCAACTATTAACAATACTAAAAATAATATTAAGATAAAATATTTTATTTATAAATCTAAAAGAAAGTAACAATTATTTTTAGTTTGTTAAGTGGTTTGTGTTTTTCCAGGCTTGACTTGTGGCTTAACAAACCACGACCTAAACCAGGACCTAGGAGCATCTAAGCTCTCAAAGTCACTAAGAGATTATATCTAGCGTGGGCCACACCAACCGTAAAATGATTGGATCATGTCTCCTCCCCTTAACACTGGGCCAACAACAATCTAGTATGACCCACACCAACCCTAAAGTCACTGGATCATGTCTCCTCCCCGTAACACTAGACCAACAACCTCCCTAAAATTTGATCCTAGGTAATTTTGATTATGATGCCCATCCTCAATAGATTATAATAGTAAAACTTGAAATTTGTTTTTTTTTCATATATATTTATAATTTTTTTTTCCTTTAAACAACCACACATTTCAAAGTTACATAATTTTATAAAGTGATAGACGTCCTCTTGGTCACTGTGAAAGTAAGGATTGAAACACTGAATCAGTAGGAAAGTAAGGATCACAGTGACATCAAAATGGATTTATACATTTTTTTTTTTTATTAAATTATTTCTTTTGCGAATGAAACGATAAAATAAGTTGAGGGTAGGTATTATTATTATTATGTAATAAAAAGGCTTTTATCCTGACTCTTTATTTACACTTATCCATAAAATTTGAGTTACTCCACACACATAATAATTATTATTACTTTTAATTAAATTAAATTCACACTGCATTTGTTTGAATGAAAAATATGGGTATCCTGCACCCATTTTCAAACATATAGGTTCTTCCCTCCAATTGTAATCGTTCGGCCGTCCAAGCTTTACATCAATTTAAACTGGCGGTCAAATTAGAAGAGCGTACCTTCACCTAAGAGGAGAAAAATGTAACATATTCTTGATTTGATGGGATGGAGACCAGCGTTTTCATTTTCATTCACTGAGAAAGAAATACAGCACATTCTAGATATTGATGGGATAGAGACGAGCTTTTCCATTCCTATTCTTAGGGATAAGCTTCATTTAAGGATTAATCCACAGACATAGCCGTTTGGATTATTCTTGATGACTGATTTATCTGCTTTTGATCCGGGAAAGCATGTGGATGCACTGAAGTTGGAACTCGTTGTTATCGGCATTTAATACAGAAACGCGTAGTCTAAGCGGAGGAGTTGCTCAAAAGGTTGTTATGGAAATTGTAGTTATAAGGTTAGGGAAATATAGTCATATTTAAAGGAAGTTATGGAAATTGTACTCATATTTAGAAAAATTTTGGTCAAGATTTTTACAAAACAGATTATAGTCGTTAAACTTTAAAATTTTAAGTGCCTTAAACATTTTTAATGGCCTGAATTTCTTTCTACCATTAAAACATGAATAAACACATGAATCAAACAAGATTTTTTAAAATTTTTTACTAGCGATTTTTTTTTTGATGTCTAGCCAATTCCTCTGCCTCGTTAAAAGACTCCATTTGGAAAAGCCCGTGGATACATGGAATCCGTACTGTTCTGGGTTAAACCAAAAAACAGGACCCACAAATAGAAATAGCAGGGAAAGATATGATGCCCTGGGCATGAGACTTTTCCTCTCGAGGGGTGAAATAAATACATACAGAATATATTTACCTCTGAAATTACTGGGATTCTTAGCTGAATTTTTCGTTGTGGTCCTCTGCAAGAGTTTTCAATCAGAATGGCTTCGACGAGGAGATCTCATGGCGTAGGATTATTGTATAGTTTTGCATTAACTGTGATCAATATTATTTGTTTATATACAACAGTGCTGGATGCAGCCCATGTGGGAATGATTAAGAGGCCCGAAGCATTTACAACTTCTCAAACTCCTGATAATATTAAGGAAGTGCCTCTGACGCTTGTGGAGAGAGCAGCAAGCACAAGAGCTGGTAAGTATCAAATCGTGACGCAGTTTGCATATTCACAATGCAATCGATCAATCATTTAGATTTTAATTAAGCTTTCATATGAAGAAAAGTGGATTGATGTTTTGTTCCATCTCTGAAATTTATAAATATGAAGAAAAGTGAGGTGCATTTTATTTGGAACAATATATTGAATGGGTGCTTTGAAAACGTTGAAAAACAAAGCTGTCATGTGTTTGTGAAATATGAAAATACAATATTCTTCACAAGTTTACACGATAATAGAGCTCAAAATATACGAACTCAACTAGGCTTTGAGTGAGATAAATATGTGATTGCGTGTAAATTAATTTATGTACTTAGTTCAAAATGCACAAAGTAAGTGTGATTCAATACTGATACTGAATAGCACAGCGAAACTCTGCTCATGCATGCTTTGCACTACTAAATCTGATTTGATAGCTCATATATGCAATCCTCTTTATGTACTGTTAATATCTATCCCAAGTTTGGAGAAGAGGGTTGCATTGTATTGTACACTCCTGCAAAGGGCAGGAGGCTCCTGAATTGTGAAGCTTGTAAATGAGCTTCTTAAAATTGCTACCCAAACGGTAAACTGTATGCATGTTTGTTCTGTATATATTGGAGGAAGGGAAAAAGATATTATAAAAATGCTATTTTAAGCTATTACAAGATAAGAGTATTTCACTGTTATTATCATTCACACCTAAGCCATATAGAGGAAGGAGGAAAAGCCCAAGCGAACAACCAGAATCACCCTTCAACCACTCAATAATGAAGTGAAAGGGGATTAAAAAAATGTCAATCTCTTCGGAAGATCTATATACGAGCGGTGGAAAGAACTTACTTCTTTTGGCAATTCTTTTAAGAATCTGTTCCTCCTTCCTTGGGAAAATTTTCATGCAAGCAAAATCTTTCTTTAAATTTGAAGCGCTGTATTTTGTCACAGTAAATTTACGTTTCCTCTGGCTGTCAGTGTGAATAGAAGATTGCTCTAGTTTAATCCAGGGGCAATCATGCAAATCAGGGCTTATGGAATATTTTTCTCATATGATTGATTTCATACTATCTATATAATTCGCTGAACCATATAAGAATTGATGCAATGCAGTTTGCCTAGATGGATCTTTGCCAGCCTACCGTTTCGATAGAGGATCTGGATCAGGGGCAAACAACTGGCTTCTTCATTTTGAGGTTATGATCTTTTCCTGTTTTTTTTTTAAACAAAAACTATCCAATTTTTGGCTGAAGCAGGCTCTACACTCCTGAGACGGGGATTTTCAAGTTGAGCACATGCACGAATGGGCTGAAAATAAACTTGAACTAATTGTGATCAATCTCACGTAGACCGCAGCGCAACCAACAAGACATTCCCTACCACTGCTTCAAAATATTTGTTTTGACTTAAAAGTCGTCATATCTGTAATATAACCAGAGAGAATCAATATTAGCCGATCATCTGGCACAGATTTTGTTGCAACTTCACCTCTATTTTCATTATCTTAATGCTTCACATCTATTTTCATTTTGTTTATTTGTAAGCATTTATTGCCGTTGCTTCCGTTATCATTCTCTCTGACAGATTCTCAGACCTATTTGATATGTCGTTGGCCCATGAAGATTTTTTATAACTTAATTCGAGAAGCGTATTCAGCTTTTTAATGATGCTTGGATCTGTCTAATAAAAGGCACCATGTTTAATACCAGGGTGGAGGATGGTGCAATGACACAAATTCCTGCACTCTGCGAAAGACAACACACAAGGGTTCATCTGCCTACATGAATAAGACTGCTATATTTTATGGCATTTTGAGCGACAAGCCTTCGGAAAATCCAGGTATCAGTGACAAATCTCATGTATTCCCTTTTCCAATGAAAGCCATATTCTTTTCTGTCTTCTGTGAGAACAAAATTCGGTGAATAGTGAAGTAAACCCCATCTGAAATTTATGCTATGCAATCGAAGTTGACATGAAGACTTTATTAAGTCCGGCAGCCATCGTCCACAATGCATCGGAACCCACAAGTAATACAGGGAGTGCTTAGACGCATCATTATAGCCTACCAAATGTTTTGCATGTTGCCAGGACGAGTGTCCAAGTAACTATTTATGGATCTTGGGAAAGAACGAGCTGACCTTTTAATATACTTTCCTATGGTGCCTACTTCCAGAATTTGCTTGCTTGTACCAAATATGGGGATTTACAATCTTTTAACATCTAGTGATATATCATTTCCGATATTTTCGAGGGATTCTTATATGTGTAGAGTGTGTATATTATTGCTGAATGATGCTTTTTACTTATGCACATAATCTGCAATACAGGGGCAGCAGAAATGTATTATATCGGATGACCTGTACCTTCCTAGCCTCTAAGTATAAGTGATAAAGATCGACAGATAAGCTTAACAGATTTCCCTATTCTGTTGTCATGGGCAAGGGCCCCACACATGCCATTCATATCTTCATTCGAGTTTGGGAAATCAGGCTCTGTACTGCCTGGGTTGTAAACCCAGTTTTCAGAAGTAAATAAAATACTAGTTTTTCTCGAGTAAAGCAGAAATAACTAGGCTATATTTGGAAGAATTATTTAGGGCTTTGTTTTTCATTCAGGTTGCCACAGGATACCATTAATTTCAAACTAGAGTATGCATTGAGGATAAAAATACACGACCTGGCCAATGGGCACGGAGAACAATTTCATCTTAAACATTATCAGTTACGCATGGAAAAATCACCTTTGGATGAGTGTCCAGGCTTAATATTCTCTGATCAAAAGCTTGGGATGAACACATAACTTGTATAGTGTTGCCTGAATTGACAAGGGTGAACAAGAAGGTTGTCAAAAATCAGATCACGGTGAGTAGATTTTGTACTCTAAAACTAACCTCCAGCCTATAAATCGTTAATGCTGGAAAACGCCTATGAGAATTTTTGCTACGTAGTACTCTAACCTACAAACACATGCTACTATAAAATAAAATATCAAACTTATATTTCATATCACATAAAACAGCATACGTAATTTCTATTAAATCTGGAAAACAAAAGATGAAAATACAACTAAAATCTCAAACTCTCTAACCATCAAATCGTGTGCCTTGTGTCTTCTTTATATACTATGAAAGAAGAGGGATACAATGAACCTGGATGCATGCACAACAGGACCTTCGTTGGCAGAAGAGAACCCTAACCCTAGTGCACTTATCTGGAGGGATAACTGAGCCAAAATAGAAGATGTCCTTCCTAGGGATCTGTGCCCTTCACTAAGCCTGGGATCTCCTCATGCAGGAGTGCCCTTGCCTACCTAGGGAACTGCATCCTGTATCTTAGTGCATGCCAAACTACATAATACAAAAACAGAATAGGATTCACTGTTACTTTAGGAAAGCAATTAAGACTGAAATAGATTGAAGGTGGTGCCCCTATCTCTTTGTCTCTTCCGTTAGTATTAGTGCATACTCACTTTATTCTACAGATTGTTGAAGAGAGGTGCATTGCTGCTGCAGAAGTTCTGCTATATAAAAAGCTGTCTGGGCTAGTCTGCTGAAGGAATGAGTACTTTCGGTGGAGCACTGTTCGAGCTACACAGGTAAACTAACACTCCCTGTTAGCAAGAAAAGTGTTATCCCCCACACCATGCTGCTCTTTTATTTCAAACTTCCCCTTTTTTAGGGTATTAGTCAAAATGTCAGCAACTTGCTGATACACCACTGCCTTCTTTTGAACTGTCTCTGATGAAGTGGTACTTGATCACAATATGTTTGGACAAATAATGAAACACTAGATTCCAAGAGAGTTTTCAACTCTTATTGTCACAGAAAATCATGGTAGTATCCTGTTACCCACATTTTTGTCTTAGATAAAATTGGGGTAATCAAAAAACCCCATAGTAAGGTATTCATTATGGTTATAAAATTGGTGTACCAGGGCTGCAGAATGAAGAGTTACTGGTTTAAGTTTCGTTTGCCTTAGTTTGAACAAAAGAATGAACATGATCACAAATGCATTCTGATCCTAATATCTATATCTTATCTGGAAAAAACTTATAGTTTGAAAACACAGTAGTTGCTCCTTTGAAAGGCACGAAGTTTGTCAACGAGGTGTGGATGAGATGGATGGCTTTGCATTTTATGCAAAGTATGATTATGAACGGCTTCAGAACCAGAGATGCTGTTAGAATGTACAAGAAAGGAAGAGACACTTGCACAATGGCCTACAATTATAGGTACAAAGTCTATAGGCACTTGGTGATGTCAAACTACTTGGACGATATCTGGGGAACACTTTCAAGTTCAGATATCTTGGAACTACAAAAGGAATCATTTATACCGGTTGCAAATGACACCAGGATTACTACAGTAAGTGTTCTTTATGTGCAGCTTGGATTAGATTTGGCCCCATTTGCCCTTGAGCTTCCAGGTTTATATCTTCCATATGTTAGGATTCTAAGAGAGATCAGACTGGGAAACTCCAACTTTTGACAGTGCAATGAACCTGTTGGTACCAATCCAGCAAGCAACATGGTATCAACATCTCAATCCCAATGAGCTGCGTGCAGTTTTACTACTTTTACAGTTTATATGTAAAGAAGGAAAGAAACATTGAAGTTCATTAAAAGTTTCAGAGGTAGTTGAAGTTGCAACAAGTGGAGAAACTATTGTGCAATCTGCTGATTGACATATTGTAACTTATAGAACAAGCAGACAGCTCAAGCAAGAAGAGATCCCACCTAACTTATATAATACCGAGAAGCATGACAGTTTTGCTGATAAGTTTTCCTTAGGCAGAATATTGGTTGGCAATGCTCCTAAACAGGTTCATATCAGTTAAGAATCAAGATCTTCCATAAACTCAGAAATGGAAAGGTATTAACCTGTCCACTGTTGTTGGGAGATAAATCATCCATCTTCAAACAGAATAAAGGGTGCACTCTGTTTATGCTTACTCAGAAAACTCAGAAGGAACTAATCTGGTTTGAAACTTAAAAGCAAGATCAATCTTGTCATGCCTATATATATACATATGCAATGATACTTGAAGCTGACCTCAGATTGGGAGATATTCAATTAAATTTAATAAAAGTTTGGAGCTAGACAGAAGATATATGATAAGGTAATTTGAAATTTACGTGGTTAACCTGTTGGGGTAATTCTAAAATAAAGAAAATATTGATCCAAACCCTAGAAGAAATTGAGCCAATGTCAAGTCAGGGTTGATTTGTCAATAAATTCACATGATGAAAGGTGTAGGAGCAGCATTGTGGTCCATATGTACACACTTAAATGAAAACTTGAGGTTTTGTTGGCATGGTTTATTTATTTGGATGCTATATACCCACTTTTGAGCTCCCACATATTCATACTTAGACATTTGTATGACCTGTGGGGCAAACACATTTAGAATAGCCTTTAAAGGTTGGAAGTGTCTACTTTGAAATGATGGAAGCAATTTGATAAGTTATCACCTGTTTGCGGGGTTTTGCTTGTCATTGGGTTTCATTTGAAGGATAGTTGGAGAGTCCACTTTGCGCTTGAAGATGGTTTGGGGAAGCTCTCTTGGGTGATGTTTTGGATGTATGGGACTTAGGTGCCCACTTTGGATGGACAAAGAAAGACTTGATTGGAGAAGCAAGTGTTATTAAAGGACCTTTGGATGCTGAACACTGTACCAACACCCCCCTTTTGCCCCTTATTTATTGGAGATGGGTCACTTGTGTGGGCTTGTGCCCCTTGATCTTTCTACAAGTGGCATAATTGCCCTTATTTTTAGAATAATTAATTGTTGAAGAGGGCCTTTTTTCCCCTCTCGTTTTGGGCAGTGTTGCACTAATCGGGAAAAAATCGCGATAATATCGTATTATCGCGATTTTTTCAAAATGACGATTAAATTGGGTGATAAAATCGGAATTTTTTTTGGGATGATTTTTTTGAAAAAATTGTGGGGAATATATATATCTATATATTATTTTATTTATTTATTTTTATTTTTATGAGGAGGAGGAGGTGACCCAAGCTACCCCTGTCACAAGTAGAGGACGTGGTCTACCTCCTGTAGCTCCTAGTTCTTCAGCTTCTAGAACACAGCAGACTCCAGAGTCTACTGCCAACTCCACCGACATCTACATCTAGAGGGGCAAAGGAAATCATTAATATTAGACTTTAGTTATTTGGTTCATTTCATTGTATATGACATTATGACTCATGATATGAGATACATTATTATATTTTTTGTTGACATTTTGAGGTTGAGTTGGGACTCAGGAGTCAGGACTTACTGTTCAGGACATGATTCACTGTTATGTGTGATTTTAGCACTAGAAATGATATTAAACATCTTATATATTAGTTCTTTTATCATATTTATGTGTCAATGCATTTATTTTATGTTGTAGATGGTTTAGATATTAAAAAAATTGAAAAAAAATGAATATTTTTGTACCAAACGATTTTTTTCGATTTTTTCCCCGCGCCGAATTAATCCCGATAACAATTAGTGCAACATTGGTTTTGGGTGTTTAGCCTAGAAAAATAATACTTTAATGTAAATGAAGATGAGCAACTCTTCTCACTTTCTCATGGTTTTATTTGGGGGAGAAATCCCTTAGCAAGTCTGAAATTTCTGCGATTTTTTTTCTTATAATTTGGCTATGGATTGATGAGTTAAGTGACCTTCTTGGGGACTTCATTGGTGTGTGTTAAAACTTAATACCAATCAAATTGGCAGGGTTGCCGAGGTTCTTGCAACTTGCCCCTGATTGGCATACATAGGATTGGAGCCCACTATCACCTTGGCTCAAATCCCCACTCTTTAAGCCCAACTACCTCCTTAAGGGCTATGGGTGGATTCCCTTTGAATACCTCACCTAATTAGGCTGTTAGAGGCTGCTGGCTATCTGCCTGACTGGCTGGTTGTCAAGTGTAGAAGAAAAAATTTCTCCAATGGGGTTACCCATTTTGGTGGGTAACAAGTTCAGGGTTTTCTCTAGGATTAGAAAGTTCAATAATCCCAGTTTTTCCTGCTAAAGACCAACTAACACCTATGTTCTTAGCATTTTCTTTAGGCTCAACAATGTTATTGGGATTAGATTGGTGGAGGAAGAGAGAGTGTTGAATTTATAGGTTCAGAAGGTCTTCTGCATATGCTGGTGTCTCGCATGTACAAGAAGAAGTCCTCTTTAGGTGGTTGTTCGAGAGGAGCAACTAATATGGTCTCCTTCCTAAGTTTTAACTTAGGAAAAGTGCAATGATTAATTAGACTTTGGGCGAATCTTTTTCTAAGGATAAATCATTTAATTATTTAAGTGACTTATATCTAATCTCCACCATTGATCAAAGAAAGCTACAATTTAATGCTAATCCTCAATTACTTTGGAGATTAAGATTTGGCCTATGGAGAATTATAAAAACAACCTAAGGGAGAGGATGTAGACACAACACAAGATAAATTCAGAGAGAGATTTTCTAAAGAATTTGCATGAGCCATAGTGCAGATTTGGCGAGTGAGAGATTCACAGGCCAAAGAAATTAGAATAGTGTGCAACTAGGAATTCAAGTGAGCACAATTTCGCAGGTGGAGCATGTTGCCGCAAAATCTAGCATGCCTTATAGAGGGAAACCCTACAAGGTATAAACCGGACCTATAAGCGACAATGGGCTAGTGGCCCATTGTCACCACAACCAAAACCCCCTGTTATTTACGAAATTTCATTGATGGGATGAATCCCGGTAGCAAAGCGATCACTTATAATAGGTATTCTAGGGTTAAAGTGTGAAATGATCTCACTAGGGAGTCTTCAAAGAAGACACAGTTTAGGTTCAAGGCTTCACAAGGGAACAATTTGCTTTCTACGAAGACACCTAGAACTAAGGGCACAAGACCTAGGTTTTGATTACTTTGACGAGTGTTGGAGTAACTCAAGGTCAAGGCAAGGGGAAAAGGTTTCTTACAATGTATGTTAGCTAAGCCAAGGCTCATGAAACCTTCAAGGCAGGCCTTAAGTTGATTGGAGCAAACACCTAGAGCAAGAGAATTTATGGATGAAATTAGAGTGGATGCCCACCAAAATGATAGGTTTTGTGGCAAACTCTATCCTCTTGATGTTTAGGCTCTCCAGCCACCAAAATGCCTCTTCCCTAGAATCACCTTAAACCCTAATTCTCTACCCCAGCCTTGAAAAGAACGAAATTTAGAGGGAAGCAAAATGGGTTAAAGTAAGAGATGATCACCAAAAAACTTGACTATTGCCTTGTCCCTTAGTAGAGTGGAGTCAATGATGATTTATGAGAGTCAAACTTGTTCCTAAGGAGGCCGGATTTGATGTCCTAGCAAGCAAATTTCAAGCGTTGAACCAATCAATGGAAAATTGGATTTTTGTGGGAGAGCTTCAATGAGTTTACCTCTAGGACTATTCAATACATGTTATACATGAGTAATACATGCAATATTCATCTAGATAGCAATATTGATTAATTTTCAACAAATTGGGGCACAATTTTTCATGACCTAGAGGCTAGAATCAATATTTGATACAATAGACAAAAATAAATCTTCAGCAAATTAGGGCACTTACAAGACAACAAGCAAGAATTCCTTCTATTATACCAAAGAGTAGCTCCAAAGAGCATTCAAGATTAACTCCAAATATCAAAATGCATCCAAAGGTTCTAGTTCATCCACAAGAGAGAAGTGTGACTTCCTCTATGAGGCCGAAGTTCCAAGTGTGATGATGATGAGAAATCAAATTGTTGAATTTTGTAGCTACGGCCGATCTTCATAATTAATATTTTATCCCTTCAAATATATGTAATGATTAATATAAGACATGTTCTTCATGTCAGTTTCAAAAGAGAAAATTTTGAAGTTTTGGCTCCAAAGTTATCAAGTCGACCCTAGTTGAAGTGGCACCCATTCAACAACCCAAACACTATATATACATCACTCGTCGTCCTCCTCAAGGCACAATTTGGATCTCAAAAGACAAAATATCTTTTGCTCATCTAAACAAAGGAGACAAAACATAGAAAGCTGAGTTTTTGAAGCAAATGTAGAAAGTTCAGTTTTTGAAGCAGACACAAAAAGCTGAGATTCTGAAGTAGCCATAGAAATCCGAGTTTCTGAAGCAGACGCAGAAGGCCAAGTTTTTGGGCAGATCAACTTTCTGGGTTGGTAGTTTGTTTAGGTTTGACCTGGGTTTTGCTATTGGTTAGGTTGACTTTATTTTGACCGTAACGATCAAATTGTATCTATTGTTGAAGTGAATAATTTCTCTAAGGAAAAGGTTGTTGGGGTTTTCCCATGGTAAATCTCGTGTTGTTCTTATGCATCATTGTCTCACTGTGATCTCTACTGTCCTACTACTTTTTATGGTTGAATTTTTGAAGTATAATTGATTAATGATTAACTGGAAATGCTAAGGATAATCTCTACATCATTGGAAATAATTATCAATTTTCAGAAATTAGTGCTTGTATCTATTGCTCTTGAAAAATCAACATGGTTTCAGAGCTTTAAGGAAGGGAAGAGGACATTGAGATCACTTTTGAAATCATCTATTTTTTACAAATCTAATTTTTGGATCAGATCTATGACCATGGGTTCCTGTATTAAGACAAAAAAACAAGTTAAAAGGTGTTACAAATTTTAGGGCATGGAAAACAAGGATTGACATCATTCTTGCAAATAATGATGTTTTGGATCTTGTGAAGGGAAAGGTTACTGAACCTATAGATAATGAAGGGAAAGCAAAATGTAAGAAGGATGACATCACAACCATGCATATTATTGTGGAGTCCGTTAGAGATCATTTGATTCCATATGTTTCAAATCTTGACGCTTCAAAGAAGATGTATGATGCCTTGGTAGGAGTCATAAGATTATATACCATCAACAACATTGGTCAAGCAATGAGTTTGAAGAATGAGCTTCATGATGTTAAAATGACAAGAGTTGATATTGCGGCCTCATATTTCATGAGGATCTCTCAACTAAGAGATCAACTTCAAGAAATTAATGAAATTATTTCTTATAAAGAACTTGTGACTACAACACTTAATGGTTTTCCTGACTCATGAGACTCGTTTGCATCTAATATTTGTGGCATAGAATAGATTCCAAGTTTTGAGGATCTATGGACCGCATGTACTCAAGAAGAATCTAGACTTGTCTCAAAGGGGAAGATTCCAACACCTCAAGATGATGACTCTCAAGCATCTCTAAAAATGGTAGAGTAAGGAGAAATTTTGGAAAGTTTCAAAAGAATGTAGGTAGAAGACCAACTCCTCAAGAAAAGAAGTATACTCAATTTTTCGTTGCCACAAGTTTAGTCATTATAAAAATCAATGCACCGAAAGGAAGAACGATACGAAGAGGAAGGGCAATGGTAATGATGAGCATCCACATCATACGAAATCCAGTAATGACACTACAAAAGCATTAACAACTAATGATAAGGAGATGTTGTACTAGGTTGATAAAATTACAAATAGATTTTTGACAATTACGCAGATAGGCTAGGAGCAAGAGAGAGTTGATTTTTCAAATAGGCTAGGAGCAAGAGGGAGTTGGCAAATCCCTACAATCCTCAAAAGATAAGTTCTTTATATCTCTCTTCCTTGATTATTATCGTTTTATTATTAGTCTCTTGTCGTTGTCTCTTTTGATAAGTCATAATTGTTTCTTCCATGACCTCTTAAGCAAGGATTGTAGGTACATCATAAGGGCTACGAGACTTTGGTAGCAGATGAAAGCATTGGGAAGAATGAAGCAAATCTTGTGACAAGAGGATTCTAACAAAATGATTCGTGTTCAAGAGGGAGAAGTTGTAATATCATTGTGTTTTATAACCACAAGAGGTCTTAGTTTAGAGGGAGTAGGCAGACTAGCAAGTTTGAAGGATGCCGTAATGAAGATTGTGCCAAGATTTGAGGAAAGTCAGTGGTGACCTCCAAGTAGATATACAAGTATGTAGTAGATGGAAATAGAGAAGTACAAAGCAAGAATCATGAGAATTCTCCTTGAAAGAGGCAAAGGGCTATGCAAAAACATTTGCTCCAGTTTTCAGATACACTTTTATTAGAACTATTATTTATATTACTTCTGTTATGGGTTGGAAATTGCATCATAGCGACGTGAAGACATCTTTCCTCAATGGATTAAATGAGAAAAAAATGTACATAGAACAACCTCAAGGCTTTGAGGTACATGAGAGGGAATCTCATGTTTGCAGACTAAAGAAGGCTTTGTACGGACGTCAGGCATGGTACTCTCAAATTGATGATTTGATGAGTCCTGGTGGATCTTGTTATTAGATGATTTATTTTTGATAGAAACAGAAGGACTCATGTGACAGAGGAAGCAACAGTGGTAGCAGGGTCTGCTTCCATGATAGAGGGAGCAGTCAAGATTACCGCAGGAAGCCTTGCTTCAATGTCAGAGGGAGTTGACCTCTGAGTTTGGGATAAAGGATCTTGGTTGTTGGATACCTTATTTCTTGGAACTAGAGGTGTGGCAGAAGCTGAGTAAGCATATTATCACGATCCTTCAAAAATTTGGGATGATGGATAACCAACGCATGGCCATTTCCATGGTAACTAATCTGAAGAAGCTAAGTGGGAGAGGCAGAAGCCAAGATTGCCACAACAAGATCTATTTCAATGTCAAAGGGAGCACCCAGTTAGGGTGACCGGTATCTGTGGCACAACATGCGTTGAAGTACTGACATGGTACAATTGGATGTTGTTAAGGATATGGTTGAGGATATTTTGCCTACATCTAAGGCTTGGGATTAGCTGACCCTTGATTCCAGGAATGTTTATATATAGTTTCTAATTCTCCTCTAATCGATTTGTAATTATCATGTCATTTGATATTATAAATAAAATACAGTCACCACGATTGAATGCACGGTGGTTTTGATACATCCTTCTCATGGTATCAGAGCATTGAATTGAAGCACAACAGCGGGCATGGGTATCAGAGGCTAAGCTTATGGTTGGTTCCGTCCGTGACGAGAGGCAAGAATTGGTTTGAATTGAGCAGATCAGAGCATGCATTGTGTTAAGAACGACACCTGTCATTGGAACTGCTCCATCGGATTAAACATCTTCTCCTCGATCCTGTGAGACACTCATGGCCACCGAAACCTCCTCCAATTCTCGATCTTGTGAGACACCCATGGCCACCGAACCCTCCTCCAATCTTCTTCCTTTCAATACCTTAATCCACACGATCACAATCAAGGGTCAGCTAATCTCAAGCCTTAGATGTTGCCAAAATATCCTCAACTGTATCCTTAACATCTTTATTGCCCTCTCCTGCACTGTGTAGTACATGTCAACTTGCGAAAAATCATCGTTTACCCTATTCACGTAATGAACGTAGATCATCACATGTATTAGATCTTATTCATTGCGATCTATGGGGTCCTTCCCCGGTCAAATTAAATTCGGGATTTACCTACTATGTTATCTTCATTGATGATTACTCACGATTCACTTGGCTTTATCCTTTGAAATTCAAATCTGATTTTTATGGTGTTTTCACTAATTTTCAAAAATTTGTGGAAAATCAATATTATGCTCGTATAAAGATGTTTCAAAGTGATGGCGGAGGTGAATTCACTAGCACTTGCTTTCAAGCTCATCTTCGTACTTCCGGCATTCACCATCAGCTTTCCTGCCCCTATACACCTGCCCAGAATGGTCGCGCTGAATGTAAACACCATCATGTGACTGAAACTGGCCTTGCTCTTCTTTTTCATTCTCACCTTCCTCCTCGTTTTTGGGTTGACGTTTTCAACACTGCAGCTTACATCATCAATCGTTTGCCCACACCACTTCTTGGAGGTAAGTCCCCTTTTGAGCTTTTGTATGATACTTCTCCAAATTATGAAAATTTTCATCCCTTTGGCTGTCATGTTTATCCTTGTTTGCGTGATTATATGCCTAACAAACTTTCTCCACACAGTATTCCTTGCATTTTTTTGGGTTACAGTCCCTCTTATAAAGGGTTCCGTTGCTTTGACCTCATCACCTCTCGCCTCTACATCACACGACATGCTCAGTTTGATGAAGACCATTTCCCTTTTCTCGACTCCTCTCAGGCTAAGCCCCTTTCTTCTCTAACCTTTTCCAATTTTCTGGAACCCGGTCCGTTACATGCCAACCCTCCTTCCCCGTCCCCTGCACCATCTTCTCCACATATTATTCAATCCGATCCATGTGCTATTTGTACTGATCCAGTGGATGAGTCCTTGCAGTCTACTGATTCTTTTGCAGGTCCCTCGTCATTGCCTCTGAGCTCGCCTCTCATTGAGGCACCGACCTCTCCTCCTGTTCCTGCCCCTGCAATTTCGCTTGGCTCTCACCCTATGGTCACGCGAGCTAAAGCTGGTATTTTCAAGACCCGCCATCCAGCGAATCTTGGTGTCTTGGGCTCCTCTGGGCTTCTTTCTGCTCTCTTGTCTCCACTGAGCCTAAAGGATTCAAATCGGCTGCTAAGAATCCTGCCTGGCTTGCCTCCATGGATGAAGAAGTTCAGGCCCTGCAAAACAATCACACCTGGATTTTGGTCCCTCGGCCAGCAAATCCAACATTGTGGGCTCAAAATGGGTGTTTCGGACCAAATATCTTCTTGATGGATCCCTTGAGCAATTCAAAGCTCGACTTGTTGCCAAAGGATATACCCAGGTTCCCGGTCTTGATTACACCGACAGCTTCAGTCCTGTTATCAAGGCCACTACTGTCTGTGTTGTTCTTTCTCTTGCTGTTACCAACAAATGGCCTCTTCGTCAACTTGACGTCAAGAATGCATTCCTCATTGGTATTCTCACTAAGCATGTTTATATGGAATAGCCGCCTGGGTACATTGATCCTCGCTTTCCTAATCATGTATGCCTGTTAAAGAAAGCTCTCTATGGTCTTAAGCAAGCTCCTCGTGCCTGGTTCCAGCGCTTCAACTCTTTTCTCCTTCGACTTGGTTTCTCTTGCAGCCGCGCTGACACTTCTCTATTTGTCTTTCATAAGAACTCTGATGTTATCTATTTGCTTCTCTATGTTGATGACATTATTGTTACTGGCAACAACTCATCTCTTCTTGACAACTTTACTCTTAAACTCAATTCTGAGTTTGCCACTAAAGATTTGGGCTCTCTCAGCTACTTTCTTGGTCTTGAAGCATCGCCAACTGCAGATGGTCTTTTTCTCAGTCAGCTGAAATATGTGTGGTATATTCTTACTCGCGCTCGGTTACTTGACAACAAACCTGTCCATACTCCCATGATTGTCTCTCAACACTTGTCTGCTGATGGCCCTCTGTTTTCGGATCCTACTCTTTACTAGTCTCTTGTTGGTGCACTTCAATACTTGACCATCACACGCCCAGACATTGCTCATGCTGTCAACTCTGTTAGTCAATTTCTGCATGCTCCAACTGAGGATCATTTTATTGCTGTTAAGCGTATTCTTCGCTATGTCAAGGGCACCCTCCATTTTGGTCTTTCCTTTCGCCCCTCTGCTACCCCTGATGCTCTTGTTGCTTACTCTGATGCTAATTGGGCCGGTTGTCTAGACACTCGTCGCTCTACTTCTGGTTACTCTATTTATCTTGGTGACAATTTGGTCCCTTGTGCCAAAAAGCAACCTACTGTCTCTCGTTCCAGTTGTGAAGCTGAGTATCGTGGTCTTGCAAACACTGCTGTTGAACTTCTTTGGTTTACACATCTCCTTCGTTAACTCCAGGTTCCCATTCCCCGGAAGCCTCTTCTCTTATGTGACAACAAAAGTGCAATTTTTTTGAGCTCCAATCCGGTTTCTCACAAGCGAGCCAAGCATGTTGAATTAGACTATCATTTTCTTCGCGAACTTGTTGTCGTTGGCAAACTTCACACGCAATATGTGCCATCTCATCTACAAGTTGCTAACATCTTCACCAAAAGTCTTCCTCGACCCTTTTTTGAGTTTTTTCGGACCAAGCTTCACGTTCAATCCAGTCCGACGCTCAGCTTGCGGGGGGGTGTTAAGGATACGGTTGAGGATATTTTGCCTACATCTAAGGCTTGAGATTAGCTGACCCTTGATCTAGGAATGTTTATATATAGTTTCTAATTCTCCTCTAATCGATTTGTAATTATCCTGTCATTTGATATTATAAATAAAATACAGTCACCACGATTGAATGCGCGGTGGTTTTGATACATCCTTCTCAGATGTGAATGGAGAAGTATAGTTGCAAGGATATACAGATTCAGATTAGGCAGAGAGTGTTGAATACAAGAAGAGAAAATCATAATGATGATTCAGTTTGGATTTTGCTTGGGCAGTAAGTAGACATCTGCCACACTCAGGACTGGAGAGGTTGAGTATATTGTAGCTAGTTTGGCGAGTTGTGAAGTAGTGTGGCTTCGGAAGCTACTCGCAGGATTGCTTGATCAAGTGCAGGAGATAATCGTGATGATAGGTCGAAGCACATTGAGATCATACTACATAGTACCGAGACATGGTACAAATAGGGAGTAGTGAATACAGGAAGAGAGTGCTGAATATAGGAAGAGCACATCAAAATGATGATTCATTTGGATTTTGCTCGGGCAGGAAACAGACATCGGTCACACTCTGGATTGCAGAGGTCGAGTATATTATAGCTAGTTTGACAAGTTGTGAAGCAGTGTGGCTTCGGAAGCTATTTTCCGAATTGCTTGATCAAGTGCAGGAGATGACCTTGATGACAGGTCAAAGCACATTAAGATCATAGTACCAAGACATGGTACAAAAAGGGAGCAATGAAGCTTTAACGCATTTAAACAGATGAGCATAATGCTGACATTCTCACAAAGCCTTTGTCCTAGGGTGAAGTTTGTATACTTCAAGGATTAACTGAGATCAATTGAGAACGCTTCCCTCAGTAAAAAAGAGTGTTGATGTTATAGCATCAAGTTGTAGGCATTCTCCCTAGGGTCAAGGGCATTGACCAGGTCAAAGTTACTGACTAGGGGCCAAGTATTGTGGCTAGCGAAGAATGATCCAGAGAAAATCAAGGCTCGGAGTGCTCCGCAGGTGGGCCGGTGAGTGCCTTTAGCATCGGGCATGACAGTTACCATTCAATCAACATGCAGGAATAGTAATAGCTCAGAGTTTCACCATAGGTCACAGGTGTTGACCAGGTTCCAAGTGATGATTTGGATAATTGATGAATTGCTCCAAGTGACGACTTGTTGAGCATGATGTTGATGCATGATGCTTTCAATAGGTAGTGGATTGACACATTAACATAACTAGCTCATTCAATCTTTCCTTAGAGAAAGTTTTCAACAAGAGAGCATCTGAAGAAGTCCTTATAAATACCTCCTTAACTAAGAGGGAGTGTTGAATATTGTAGTCATGGTCGGTCTTGACTCTTCATAATTAATATTTTAGCCTTGAAATATATGTAATTATCAATATAAGACATGTTATTCATGTCAGTTTCAAAAGAGAAAATTTTGAATTTTGAATTTTTGGCTCCAAAGTTGTCAAGTTGGCCCTTCTTCAAGTCAAAATGGCCCCAGATGAAGTGACACCCATTTGGCCACCCAAAACACTATCTATACATCACTCCTCCTCCTCCTCCTCATGACACAATTTGATCTTAAAAGAAAAGATATATTTTGCTCATCTAAGCGAAGGAGATAAGACATAGAAAGTCGAGTTTCTGAAGCAGATGCAAAAAGTCGAGTTTCTGAAGCAGACATAGAAAGCCGAGTTTCTGAAGTAGACACATAAAGTAAAGTTTCTAAAGCAGACGTAGAAAGCCAAGTTTCTGAAGCAAACACAAAAGACTGAGTTTTTGGTCAGACCTTCCTAGGTAGACCGAATTTTTGGGTAGGCAGTTTGACCTGGGTTTTGCTATTGGTCAAGTTGACTTTATTTTGATTGTAAGGATCATATTGTATCTCTTGTTGAAGTGAATAATTTCTCTAAGGAAATAATTGTTGGGTTTTTCCCCCAAGTGGGTTTTCCTAGGGTAAATCTAGTGTTGTTCTTGTGCATCATTGTCTCATTGTGATCTTTACTATCCTACTGCTTTTTATGGTTCAATTTCTGAAGTATAATTGCTTAATGATTAATTGTAAGTGCTAAATATAATCTCTACATCATTGGCAGTGATTATCAATTTTTAGAAAATAATGCTTGTATCTATTGCACTTGAAAAATCAACACAAATAATGCCTCTCCATTATATTTGTGGTCTAACATATCTTGTTTTAGCCTACAGGCCCCTCTAATAATAAAATAATATGCAAGTAAAGGCCTAGGTCACAAGCCGACCTAGTAGCTTTTACAAATTTAACTTTATCTCCACAAATGCTAGCCGTTAATGTTGATATCATGTTTGCGTGGGCATTTAGAGGGCTGACGTTAGGGCCTTTTGTGTTAGTATTTGTAGCATCGAATGTGTTCTAGCCTTGAAATTTTGTGGAGAGGCTAGAATACACGCGATCTCCAAAACCCAGAAATCGTTTCTGGAAATTTTGCCTAGAAATGACTTAATTAGATTATTAGTCAGTCTTTTAATATTTCCTAAGTCTAAACTTACGGAATATGACTAATTAATTAGAATTAATTAAGTTAAGGTGTGAATGTTCTAGAAACTCACATAAATTGACTTCAAGTTAATCCTAGCCATCGATTAAAATCTAATCTTGGCCGTTGAAGTCTCAACAAAGGATTATAAGAAGAAGTCAATGGGGATTAGAGAAATCACTTCAATAGTTCGATTTCATGAGCAAATCAATTTCCAGAGTAGCAACAATCAGTTGTTGGAGAGAGAGCCAGTGAGATCGAAGCAGTGATTGAGGGGCAGTGACAGTGAGTCGGAGGAAAGATTTTTCAGATCCGGGGAGGCAGCAACAAGTCGAATTATCCCAGAGAGGCACTGCTGAGGCACTGCGCAGTGCTTCAGTTAGGCAGATTGTTTTGGGGAGGAGAAAAATTTGTTCTCAGGTCCAGAGGCCGGGAAGGAGTCCCAGAGGGTTGGAGAGATGATTTTCTCAGCTTCCAAAGGCAAAATGAATTCATCTGAGCTCAGTGCAGAGCAAGTCATCTAGCCAGCTACGCAGAGCAACACAAAGGCTGACATAGTGCTCCAAGAGGTCGAGTTTTGATAGGGAAAGTCCAGTTAGAGATTGCCTGTGGGAGAAGGGTAATTCCCTTCAGTATTTTACTCAGATTTTCTTGTTGTTTGGATTGCCAGTTGGGCATCCATAGATGTACTTAGATTTCACAGCTGCATAATAAAATAAACCCTCAATGCTGCACTAGTTTTCCCAAGTTGGGTTTTTCCGGGGACATTGGTGCAAAAATAACTATGTAAATTTATGTGTGTGCTAGAATTTTTTCCATTGTTTATTTTCTTCCACAGTTTTATTTGTGTAGGTTGTAGTGTGATTGATTCAGTATTTGCTGTAGCAAACAATAAATAAATTGTTAAAAATTAATTTAACAATTAGGATAATTATTTCCAGTTGCTACCATAGGATTCAGTTTTCCGAATTTTCACATGGTATCAGAGTGTAGATGATCAACTGGAGAGCTCAGTAGCAAAGGAAGAGGGAGTTTCGCTATTCAGTGAGGTTAACAGATCGAAACCCTAGAGGCAACACAGTCACTTTGCTAAGAGGCCAAGTTTCTTGACGAGATTCGATTTTTCTGAGTGTGAGGTAGAAAAATTCGATCTCTCTAGATCGAGGGATTCTAGAGGCAGAGTGAGCAGCCCAATATTTTCGCAAAGCATATCTTTAGTTGGATGCAGTGATTTTGCAGTAGTTTGCTAGAGTAGAGCTAGCATCGAGTGGAAGAAGAGCACACATTGAGGGAAAATTTTCCTCAGGGAACTTCTAGTCTCAAGAAGTTCGATTTCCCTTGCAGATCAACAATCGTTGTGTGCAGAGTGTCTCACTCCATAAGGGAGTGCGAATAGCTGAGCATAAGGGAAGAGGAGATTTTCGATATTTATTGAGATGAGCACTGCTAGGCATCGAGATCAGGACAAGTTGGATTTGCTTCCAACTGTCATGTGGAAGGAAAGGATGTCCTTCCTTCTGGATGAGTTTGGCCTGAAAACATACATAGATGCAGTGGTAGTTGTGCCCCAGGATGCAGATCAGCTAAAGGAGTACAAAAAGGAGATGGCACCGAGCGAAGAGGTTGATCCTTGATGGTGTTCGAGATCACATTATTTCACACCTAGTTGGCAAAAGGATTGCCAGAGATGTGGGATACTCTCACCACGTTGTACCAGGGCACTTTCGAGCAGCGGAAGATGTACTTCGAGGAGAAGTTGAGGCTCATCCGGATGCAAAAGGGGGAAGGCATAGACCCTTTTCTCACTAGGATTCAGGAGGTCCGAGACCAGTTATCAGCTATTGGTGCAGCACCTCAACCCACAGAGCTTGTGAGATTGGCACTTAACAGTGTCTTTGAAGAATGGAAAGTCTTTGTCCAAAGCATATTGGGCAGAGACAAGCTACCAGAGTGGGACATGATGTGGGCTGAATTGTAGCAGGAGGAATTGAGGCGAGCTCTTCTAAAGAGCTCCATCAGTCACAATAGTGGATCGAAGCAGGTGAAGGAGGAGGAGAATGTGGCCCTCGTATCGAAGGGTCCAAGTCAGGGGTAGGGGGAGTAGCGAAAGAAGAAGGACCTGTCAAAGGTCAAGTGCTTCGGATGTGGTGAGCTTGGTCACTACAGTACCTAGTGTCCTCTCTTAAATAAGGACAAGGAGGAGAAGCATGCAATATCAACAAATATTGATAGGATTTCCTCTAGGCTGGAGGAAGACTTCGCCATGTTTGCTGACATACTCCCTGGAGTGAAGTGGGGTGACTTGGTGCTGTAGCCCTAGAGTGTAACAGATGGGCAAGATCCTTGAGGAGGTCCACCTCTTGGATCAATACCTTGCTACGGGGGCCCACAATATTCAGTAGCAGGATGGATCAATGTTATTAGATGCAATCAAATGCCTCAGTTATAGTAGCCCATGGGCCACATGCCATACTTATTTGTACTAACAACCATATTTCCATCTAGAGAAAGAAAATGAAGTGGCGTCACCTTCTAGGTGGGTTTTGTGATAGAAGAACAAAGTTGTAGAAGACACAAAATGTTATATATATATATATATTATTGAAGAGTGAATGGATGATGATTACAATATATATATATATATATAATTATATATATATATATTCTATAATTATGAAGAGTGGATGGATGATGATTACATGCCCTTCGTGATCATTGCTATATAGGCAAGATTGGTCACGAAGGTGAATGGTCATGTCATTTGACTTCTTTCCCTCCATAACTAATAATTGTTTATTAATACTTATTAATTAATTAAATGGTTTATTGTTTTTTGAGACTCGGGAGATAGATGCATCATACAGATCACAGTTGATTCAGTATTTAGGATGCTTTTCAGTTGCAGATGTTGCAGTTGCAACAACAACAGATGGAGAGGGAGTTACAGTGCAGATGTGGTGTTGGCAACAGTTCAACAAGTTCAACAGCAACACAGATGCACCACATATCAGAGTTGTGCAGTAGTTGGTGGGCAGTAGTAGCTAGACATCAACAGTGTGACAAGAGATGATGCAGAGACAGGGCGCTGTCACAGGATATGCAATAGAGCACTAGAACACATTCATCGCTAAGGAGTGTTAGTTAGCATCGGATGTGTTCTAGCCTTGAAATTTTGTGGAGAGGCTATAATACATGAGATCTCCAAAACCCAGAAATCATTTCTAGAAATTCTGCCTAGAAATGACTTAATTAAATTATTAGTCAGTTTGTTAATATTTCCTAAGTCTAAACTTAGGGAATATGACTAATTAATTAGAATTAATTAAGTTAAGGTGTGAATGTTCTAGAAACTCACACGGATCGACTTCAAGTTAATGCTAGCCATCGATTAAGATCTAATCTTGGTCGTTGAAGTCTCAACAAAGGATTATAAGAAGAAGTCGACAGGGATTGGAGAAATCACTTCAGCAGTTCGATTTCATGAGCAGATCGATTTCCAGAGTAGCAACAATCAGTTGCAGGAGAGAGAGCTAGTGAGATCGAAGCAATGATTGAGGGGCAGGGACAGTGAGCCGGACGAAAGATTTTCCACATCCAGGGAGGCAGCAACAAGTGAGTCGAATTATCCCAGACAGGCAACGCTGAGGGACTGCACAATGCTTCAGTTAGGCAGATCGATTTGGTGAGGAGAAACATTCGTTCTCAGTTCTAGAGGTCGGGAAAGAGTTCCAGAGGGTTGAAGAGATGATTTTCTTAGCTTCTAGAGGCAAAACGACTTCATCTGAGCTTAGTTTAGAGCAAGTTGTCCAACCAGCTATGCAGAGGTTGACGCAGTGTTCTAGGAGGTCGAGTTTTGATAGGGAAAGTCCAGTTAGAGATTTCCTATGGGAGAAGGGTTCCCTTCAGTATTTTACTCAGATTTTCTTGCTGTTTGGATTGCTAGTTGGGCATCCATAGATGTACTTAGATTTCACTGCTGCATAATAAAATAAACCTTCACTGTTGAACTGGCTAGAGGGTTGAAGAGACGATTTTCTTAGCTTCTAGAGGCAAAACGACTTCATCTGAGCTTAGTCTAGAGCAAGTCGTCCAACCAGCTATGCAGAGGTTGACGCAATGCTCTAGGAGGCCGAGTTTTGATAGGGAAAGTCCAGTTAGACATTTCCTATGGGAGAAGGGTTCCCTTCAGTATTTTACTCAAATTTTCTTGCTGTTTGGATTGCTAGTTGGGCATCCATAGATGTACTTAGATTTCACTGCTGCATAATAAAATAAACCTTCACTGCTGAAATGGTTTTCTCAAGTTGGGTTTTTTTGGGGCCATTGGTCCAAAAATAACTGTGTAAATTTATGTTTGTGTGCTAGCATTTCTTCCAACGTTTATTTTCTTCCACAATTTTATTTGTGTAGGTTTGCAATGTGATTGATTTAGTATTTGCTGTAGCAAATAGTAAATAAATTGTTAAAAATTAATTTAACAATTAGGAGAATTATTTCCAGTTGTTGCAATAGGTTTCGGGTTTTTTGAATTTTCACATTTTGGTGCCATGATAAGTGTAGAAGGCCTCCAAAATCAAGATCTAGGGGTTGGCCCTTGTATTTTTGTGCAAATCATCTTGTGGCCCCCAGATGTGGGTTTAGGGCACAAAACTGGGTCTCATGGGTCTCCAAGTGAGAGAATCTGTCCCTACTCCAACCTTGAGGGCATTGAAGATGGTGCTAGACCTCCCATGTCTTGAGGCATGAGACAAACCTCATTTAGGCACTTAATCAACTGCCACACCACATACATATATGCTAAGTCGTCTGGGGGAAAACTGGTCCAAGTGCATTATCCCATGAATAATATAAGGAAAAATGTAGAAGTTGTGGGTGTTCAAGGTGCCCATGGCTACGAATGATGCTCTATATCTGTCTAGAGTCCCATGGCTCTCAATGCATCACCTGTGGGTATCAATATGCCCCTCTGGAGGATCTAGACCCCAGTTAAGTTGCCCACACCTATAGATGGAACCACCTGCCAATTACACACAATATGTAGTGTTGCAACTTTCATCGTCAAGTACATTAATCATTAGTGCATTTAAGTGAACCAAGATTGAAAGAAATGGGCATAATAACAATTCAGATGTGGCTTCTCTTCCAAAATTGGGGTCTTAGTCACGTAATAGTGTTACCTTCCTAGGTAGGAGTGGCTAATAGATGACTCTATTAGGTGTTCCCAACCCTCAAAGGGAAGTGACATGTCCTCAGTCCACCCTTCAATCGATAGGTGCCACGTGAATAATGATGGAAGGAAGGGGGAGGGGGGAGAAATCCATGGCTAAGTGCCATGGTCAAAGGGTCCAACTATGATGGAATACCTCATCTTGGGTGTATAGATGTGAGGAGGGAGCAATTGTGGATACATGAGTTAGCTCGACTTTTATTTTTCCACCCCTCTATATTATCTTTTACTTTTTCTTGATTTTTTCCTTGTATTATTGCTCGTAGCTCGAGGAATGAGAGCTTGCTTTGTATGGTCAGTTGGCCCGAAGAAAGGAGGTGGAATAAGGGCTCATAACGTAAGATGGAAATTGGTAAGTATGGAATAAGGATAGATGGGGCCACACTATCTCAATGACGGCTTCCCAAGTAGTGCCCCTTCCTAAAGCCATATGACATTATGGGAGGTTCCACTGGACAAGGATAGACAATTAACCCCCCATTTAAGGTGAGTGAACAAGACTATAACGACAACCCTTTTTCCAAGTCACCCCATAATCCATGTTAAAATGCCCAAATACAAACAAGCATGAGCACCCAATTACATAATGAACAAAGTACCTTTTGATCAGAAGCCCACCTTCCACCTTTGCATTTTGATTTTTCTTTTGTTTTTCTTGTGGCCATCATATCCTCTTTCCTTTTCTTTTAGTTGCATCAACCTCCCACGGAGCATTTCTTGGCCCCACCCAATGTATGAGGATGTGTGAGTGCCAAATGCCAATGAACCAATGGTCAGTTGGCCCGAAGAAAGGAGGTGGAATAAGGGCTCATAATGTAAGATGGAAATTGGTAAGTATGGAATAGGGATAGATGGGGCCACACTATCTCAATGATGGCTTCCCAAGTAGTGCCCCTTCCTAAAGCCATAAGACATTAGGTGAGGTTCCACTAGACTAGGATAGATAATTAACCCCCCATTTAAGTTGAGTGAACAAGACTACGACCACAACCCTTTTTCCAAGTCACCCCATAATCCATGCTAAAATGCCCAAATACAAACAAGCATAAGCACCCGATTACATAATGAATAAAGTACCTTTTGATCATAAACCCACCTTCCAACATGTGCTCTTGACAAATGGGTGAGGAAACATATGACTGATGCAAATGGTGGAGATATAAATGACACGTTATATCGGCTACAAAGTGGCTCTCAGGGGTTGCTGGTTGCCGATTGTAAGAGATGAATAGGAGAAAAGCTTCTTCTAGGGGTCACCCACTTTTGGTGGGTAACAAGTCGAAGTGTCTAGATGTGTGGAATTTGTCCAAAGGACCCTTAAACTTGGAAAATTACATTAATTAAATGAAAAATTATAGTAAATGAATTTTATAAGAGAAAATGGGTTAATCTAATGAAATGGAAAGTTATTTGTATTAGTGAATTAGATAAATCTCAACCATTAATTATGGTTGAATCTCAAGCACTTTGAATATTAGGTTGTGGATTTGGTCATAACTCAAACTTATTACAGGAGGGATAGGTTAACGGAGAAGACATATCTTTTAAGCACAAGACATAGTGAGATAGTGAGGATCTCAGTGGTTGGGTGAAGAAGGAGTTTAATCCAAGTGTGCAAAGTCCGAGGAGAAGTGCAACGGGTAGCAAGGGAGAATGATCTAGATCAACCAAGTCAGGGTTTTGATCAGTTGGATGATAGTTTTTGTAGCATCGGACGTGTTCTAGTCACGAAACTTGGTAGAGAGGCTATAATACATGAGATCTCCATAACCCATAAACCGTATCTGGAAATTCCACCTAGAGATGGCTTAATTAGATTATTAACCTATTTTTTAATGTTTCCTAAGTCTAAACTTAGGAAACTTGGTTAATTAATCAATATTAATTAAGTTAAGGTGAGAATTCTCTAGAAACTCACATGGATCGACTCTAATATGATCTTGCCCTTGGTTAAGTTTTAATCTTGGTCGTTGGTGCTTCAAAAAAAGATTATAAGGAGTTGATGGGCACTTGGAGAATACACTAGATAAGTTCGATTTCCTCGACAGTTCGATTTCCAGAGAGCAACAACAATTGCTGGAATTCTAGAGATCGAAGTAGAGACAATAAGGGGCGGGGGCTGTGAGGCTGGAGGAAGCTTTCCAGATCCAGCGAGTGCATTTGCAGAGAGGCCGAAGTTTCTCCAGGAGGCTGCGCAGTCCTAGTTCAGAAGCCTCAGAGGGCAAACGTTTTCAGTTCCAGAGGCCAAGCAGAGGTTCCAAAGTGTCGGAGAAGCATTTTCCCAGTCAACAACAGATAGGCCGACTTGATTAGCAGACAATTTGGGCAACATGTGTGCTAGGCAACTTCAGGTTGACGCAAGGCCTGCGGAGACCCAGTTGGACGACTTGCTTTTCAGAGGTAGTCCAGTGCTAGAATTGCCTCGATTGAGAGTAATTTCCCTCTAGATATTTTTGCCAGTATTTTATATGCAGGATAGCCAGATTTTGGTATCCTGATTATTGTACTCAGAATTTCTCACAACGACATAATAATAAAACCCTCAACTGTTGCACTGGTTTTCCCAAGTTGGGTTTTTTTGGGGACATTTGTCCAAAAATAATTAAGTAAATTTTATGTGTGCGCTAGATTTTCTTAGTTTCCAGTGCTATTTCTTCCATAGTTTATTTGTGAAAATCACAATTTGAATTATTTGATATTTGCCGTAGCATACAACAGATAAATTGTTAAATAACTTAACAATTAACAATTAGAAAAATAATTTCCAGTTGCTGTGATAGTTGAAATTTTCCCTTTGGAATATCTTTAGGTTTTGTTGTATTTGTATGTTTCCTTTCCTTAGAGGGATATTATCCCAACAAGGGAGCCCTTGTATGCTAAAGATTAATTAATGAAACACAAGAACTGAAGGGTAGAAATTTGTGTGCATGTGTATGAGATTGGTGTGATTATTTTTCTTTCATTGTTATTCTCTTTTTATTTACATGTTAAAATCTTGGTTGTGCTTTTCATTGCGCCGAGAGGTGCTCTACAACCTAGTATAGAGTAGCTGTGAAAGTGTAATGTAAGTATTTAAATAATTCTAAATGCCGACTTAATTAAAAATAAATAAATTAAATTGATTAGGGATGAGTGCAAACATTTAAATGTTGGTTGAATTAGTAATAAAAAGTTAAAAAAAGTTAATGTCGGCTTAATTAAAAAAATAAAATTAAAGTGACCGAGGATGAGTGCAAACATTTAAAAGTTGGTTGAATTAATAATAAAAAGCTTAAAAAAGTTAAGAGTGATTGTGAGTGAAAACATTTAAATGTTGGTTCAATTAATAGTAAAAGGTTAAAGTAATAAAAATAATAAAATACAATTTTGTATTTTGATTTTGTTATTAACTTGTGAATAGACTTTGTTACAATACCATGGGCCAATACCATGGCTTATCAATATGGCATACCCAAAAATAGTAACTTATTTCACAACCAAAATATTTTATAACAATATGACAAGATTGTTAACTATGGATATTGACCCCCACTTTACTGTGGATGTTATTAACTTTTAAAAATTAGGCTTTGTTACAATACCACATGATCAAAAAGCATAACTTATTTCACAATCAAAATATTTTATAACAATACGAAAATATTCTTAACCATGGATATTCATCCCCACTTTACCATGGATACTATTAACTTGTAAATAGGCTTTGTTACAATACCATGGCTTATCAATACCACTTGGCCAGAAAACATAGCTTATATCACAATCAAATTTTTTTGATAACAATATGACAAGAGTCTTTATCATGGATATTCACCCCACTTTGCCATTGATATTATGAACTTGTGAATAGGCTTTGTTACAATAGCATGGACTAATACTATGACTTAACAATGCCACATACCAAAAAATTATAATTTATTTCACAATCAAAATATTTTATAATAATATGACAATATTTTTAACCACAAATATCCATCCCCACTTTACCTTCGATATTATTAACCTATAAATAAGATTTGTTACAATACCATGGGCCAATACCATGGCTTATCCATACCACATGCCCAAAAACCATAAATTATTTCACAATAAAAATATATTATTTTAATTTAATTTTATAACATTTTTCTAATTGAAGCTAAAAGGACAAAAGTTATAATTAGTTTTGAGATATATCTACCCCTCTATGTGAGAGGGAGGGAGATAGTGAGAGAGAGAAAGAGAGTGATGGGGGGGGGAGACAAAGGGAGGTGGGAGGGGAAGTGAGAGTTGGGACTCAAGAGAGAGAAGGAGTTGGAGGGAGAGAGATAGGGAAGGAAGAAGAAAGACATAGAGGGAGAAATGTAGAGAGAGAGAGAGAGAAGGAGAGAAGGGGAAGAGAGAGAGGAGGGAAGAGAGAGAGGTAGAGAGGAAGAGGGAGGGAGAGAGACACAAATAGAGAGAGGGAATAAGAAAGAGACACATAGATATGAATATATATATTATATAGTAATATATAACCAGCCTAGATCCACCTTAACCCAGATCTATCAAGCATTGAGAGGGATCGAATCTCTCAAGGTGCAAACCTTTCCTCAAGTATTGCACCAACAAAAGAGGTTTGCACCTAGTGAGATTGGATCCCTCTCGGCGCTTGATAGATCCAGGTTAAGTTGGATCTACGCTGGTTTAGTAGATCTGCAATTATAAGTAATTTACATAATGGAAATTGCTAAGTTAATAATTAGCCAGGTTGTTGGGGTTAGAGAAATTAACAAGGACTAGGTGTAAGGTTCTAAACCCTCCTTAGCCCTTTTGTGTAATCTTCGGGAATTTGCTGCTATAATGATAGATTTAGTATGGTACATGTTATAGATTTGCTGATCTTATGGAGTTATATATGATAATGTAATGATAGATTTGGTATGGTACATGTTATAGATTTGCTAATCTTATTGAGTTATACATGATAATGTGAAATACAATTGGGCTGTTCATTCATTTGAAGTCATTGTACCTAATATAATTTGCTTATAAGCTCATGTTATAGTTTTCCCTCATTATTATTTAGTTGCACACTATCTCTTGGTTGTAAATTCATAGTATTGGTGGTGTATCTTGCTGCTTGCATAAGACCCCTCAATTACTCTCATATGACCTAAAAAATCTACTTGGACTACTAATGGCACATCAACACATGGCTTAACTAAGTCCTTCTCCATCTTATTCCTAAGCTCTCTTTGTTTTTATCCATAGACTCCATAACCCTTGGATTGGCATTGGTCTTAACAACCCACCATCCACTTAAATCTAAGGTTTATCATACATTTTCCTAGGGAAACCCTCTTCATGCTAGAGGAGAGCCAGCCTAAAGTGAGAGAGGAAGTCACTGTGGTGATAGTGGGTAGCCCCTCTTAATTGCTCCAAAGTTGTGCTTGTGTTTGAGGCATTTACCACTTGAAGTGAAGTTTTGGGTGGTAACACTTCCCATGACAATAATGGAAGGATTCAATATACAAAATTCCATGACTTTAGGAGGCTTGCAATTCCTTTCCTCACGATTATGACAACTTGTTTGTTATTCCCTTAAGGGACACTTATTCAACCATTTAGAGTTATTTTTATCAGAAAGTTAGATATGTTTGGTTCTATTGTGCCTTAGGAATCACTGCCAAGTCATTCCATAATTACTACATATCTATGCTGTTGTGTGATATGCATTACTATGTTGTTATGTATATAGGAATATGCTTTTGTATGAAATTGTTTATAACTTTGGCCTATGTTTTTGTTGCATTGTGATTTTTTGTTAAAATTGGCAACTAGGGCCAAACTCCATGTGGGTCATCTTATTTATGGCAGCTGATATTTTTCCTTGATTCCTCTCGTCGAGAGGTGTAGGATTGATCTAACGATTATCCAATTCTGAAAAGTATTTATGGAGATATGAATTTATTTGTATTTACTTGACAAATTGTCAAGGTCGCCTAGTAGCTAAATGTGTGGTACACATGCTCAACATATCATATAAATACAAGTGAGGTTGAAGCATTATTCACTCATCTCATCTCTCACACATTCTTCTCTCCTTAGTTGATTGGGTTTACACACAAGGAAGAGAAGCTCACACGTGGGAAGGACGACGCAAAAGGGCAAGGAAGGAGGACGCAGAAGCTGTAGCAAGATGTTTTGACCAGCGTTGACCAAGCGTTGACTTTTCAGGAGTGTGGTTTTGGTGTGGCTGCCTCTCCTAGGCAGGCCACAGTTTTTGGCACGCAAACCGAGGCAATCTGACCTCTGGTTTGACCAGCGTTGACTGCCTTAGTTTGTGGTAGCAGGTTGACTTTAGTTATTTGCCATTTGACTGTGTTTTTGGGACTGTTAATGGGATGCTTCTTCTTGCTGTTGGAGGACTATATCACTGGGAAACTGACCAAGCATATTGAAGGTCAATTTCATCTTGTTTGACCAGATTTGACTTTGCTGGTTAGGGTTTGCTGCTGCTGTCATAAATTACAGATTTATGTATTTGTACTATTTCTGTCTGCTGAACTATTGAAGACTAAAGAAGAATTGATCAAAGGGTTTCCCCACATTGGGGTTTGTTCCTGGCTAGTCGCCACATTTGGTGTCTCTTGTCTTGGCTTGTTTTCTGTCGATCTATTAATGTTCTATCTGCATTTTACTTTATGTATATGTGATTGCTAAACAATGGCTAATAAGAAGAAATCGAAGTAAACTGCACTAAGCATATAACATACCATAAATTAACATTTTTGTATATGACAGTCATAAGAGATACATAAAATATTAAAAAGTCTCTTAGCTTCAAGCTTACTTTTGAATAAATTCAAAGGACAATATAAAATGATTGAAATGATGCAAAAACATCTATTTCAGTTTGAAACATGAAAAGCACAGTGAAATTGTGTCTCCTAATATTTATGATGAGACTTCCATGCATTGAATGATGATAATTTCTTAGTGTATCCACCATAAATTTTTCCTTGGTGATCATAATTGAGCAACATATTTTATTTCGAGTCTTCAATATTGGTACTGCTTGAGACTATGTAAATCCTACAAGGTTATTAGAGCATAAAACATATTCAAAAGTTGTGTAAGAGTATAGCTCAGTAGAGTAGAGTAATAATAAATGTTGAAAAAAGTCCCACCACAGGGGAAGCCATTTTATCTTCTAAAAACTAATACCTTTTCATATCAATGGATGTTACAGACTTTTATAATTGGAATAGGGTGTATCTTATGTATTGTGATGGAGCTTCTTTTGCTGGAGATGTAGAAGAAAAGGTAAGGGACAAATGAACACTTAGTTTTCATGTCTATTCAAACCTAGTTATATTAGCTACATCATTAGCCTTTGCCAATGCATTTGTTGAAATATGTTCAAAGTTTTAAGTCCTTGATAAAATTCTTATTATGCCTTGCATATATTTACAGCTTTGAGTCTGCTAATCATCTTTTTTCCATGGCAAAAGAAACTGTAAATTTCTTTCAATAAGAAAGAAAGATATTGTATATGCTTTCTGCATTTCAAGATCATTCCCTGGAAGGATGTAAACAGAAAAAAAATCATGGCTAAAGGCCTGAAATGAATGGAAACAGATTCTTGAATTCCTCAAAGGATACGTAAATCTGTCATATATATTCTATTACAACATCACAGATTTTTCATAAATAGTACTTGTTATCCCCCAAGGAGTAATCTTAGAGGCACCCTCACAAGGGTGTTACTTTCTTGACTGCATGAGTTTTCTTTCTCAAACTCTCCATACTTAGACAGTTCTCTTAGTTTCTCCTTCAAACATATGATTGTGTTAGCTCAGTTGTAGTATATCAGATGCTCCACCCTCACCTATCAGACTGACAGATGCACTTATAGATCATACATATTGATTTTAGCATGCTCTATTTGATCTTCCATGCCTTGGTTTCTTACTTGGTTGTGGTGCTATAACTTTTGGGTCACGCCATGAAAGTGGTAAATAGTAAATGAGATCTGATAGCACTTCATAACATTATAACTTCTATTATTTGCCTTGTCGTACCATGAGTAACATAATTTTCGTTTAGAAGTGTTGTCATCTCTTGAGTCAACTTGTAGTACTAGGAAACTATTGTCTTCCACATCCTAACCATAAAACATTACTTCTTTCCCTTTTCACTTCATGCCATCCATAAAAATGTCTTTCCCGTTCGTGTTTGACTTGTCAAAGGTCACCAAAAAGGTCTAAATGAAGAAAACCTAATTGATTAAAGCCAAAAAGGCTAGAGGTGGAAATCCAATAAAGTTAAAGCAAAATATGCAAAACTTGAGCAATGCCACTTGGCTATGTGACCAATGCCCCTAGTCTCTTGCTTGTCTTTGAATATCTAAAGAAAAAGAGACTTGTTCAATGAAATTAACACTTAAAGAAAAAGGAAAAAGAAATAGTAAGAAATAGTGTCAAGGAGAGACAACTCAATGCCAAGCTCCCTCTTAAAGGTGTTGATTTTGGGTAGCATCGGATGTACTCTAGCTCCGAAATTTTGTGAAGGGGCTAGAACACATGAGATCTCCAAGGCCCAGAAATCGTTTGGAGAAATACCACTTGGATGAGGAGTTATTAAAACAATTAATATTTTTAATGGGTTCCTATGTCTAAACTTAGGAAAATAAATGTATTAATGGGTATTAATAAAGATATGGGTGAGAAGCTTCTAAGTGACGAGGATCAAATCTGTTTTAATCTTAGCCATTGATTAGAGACTTAATCTCCGTCGTTGATGCATCAACAGGAAAAGTATAAGAGAAGACTTGAGAGTCATTTGGAGACACACTGGGCAAATACTCAGTACCCCGAGGGAAATCAATTCTCAAGGAGTAGTTCGATTTCAGAGGGAGAGTTTCAGGGTGGAGGAAGAGGAGGGCATCAACAACAGTCAGTGATTGAGGAGGAGGTGACGTAGGGCATTTGAGAGACAACACAGAGGGAAGAGCAGGCAGACAACACCATTGGAGACGCAGTCCTCATGCAGACTGATGCAGAGTGATGTAGAGGGACGCAGAGTGACGTAGAAGTGACACAGAGGTGGGTGAAGGGTCTCCAGGATGTTAGGACTTCTCCAGGAAGAGGAGAAACTTTGTCTCAGGTGTTTTCTCTCAGTAGTGTCTTAGTTTCTCTGTGAAATAATTCCTTGTAAAGCGATTGTTGCTGAAGATTAATAAAACCCTCATCTGCTGCACCGGTTTTCCCACATTGGGTTTTTTTCGGGGACAATTGTTCAAAGACAACTGTGTTGATGTGATTGATTCTTGTGCTTGTATATCATTGTTATTTTCTCTATGTAAATATGTGATAACTGCAGTAGAATTTATGTTAATATTTACTGAAGGGTTTTCATAAATAACTTATTGTGAGAGATAAGTAGGTGAAATAAATCAGTTATTGTAGTAGAATTTCGTATTAGAAATTTTCACATGGTATCAGAGCAGAGATCGGGCAACAGGATAGAAGAATCTGCTATGAGTCAGGAGCATGATGTCGAGGCATCAACTGCAAGGGACTCATGCAGATCTCTAGAGAAAGAAGAGAGCACGAAAAACATGGATAACGATTATTCTATGTTAGCTTCCAGACTGGAAGAAGAAGTCGCTTGCCTAACAAGATCTGCCTTCTCCGAGGTTTGGTATATAGATAGTGGAGCTTCTTGGCATATGACAGGAATACGAGAATGTTTTTTGAATTATCATGAAGAAAGGATGAATATTCAGATCACCATGGGAAATAAGGCAAAGTGTAACCCTGTAGGAAGAGGTATTATAGTCTTTCAAACGGAAGCAGGGGATCGGCTTCGAGTAACCAATGTGTTGCATGTGCCAGGATTGGGGATGAACTTACTTTCTGTATCTCAGCTTCAAAACAAGGGCTATGACATTTTCTTCTTTAAGGAGAAAGTATATGTCAAACACCCGAGTTGGAAAAGAAGGCCCAGATTGGAATCATAATTAACAGGCTGTATAGATCACAACTAGAATCTCCAATGGCACTGATAGGTAGCAATGGGGATAAATATTTGAAAGAACTATGGCATAGGAGGATGGAACACTTACACCATGGGGTTCTGAGAATTCTCGGGAAAACAGTATCAGGAGTTCCAGAATTAAGTAGCGAACAAGATGATGTATGCAGAGGATGGACACTAAGCAAGTATGCCAAGGCAACATTTTCCAAAAGCAACAATAGGGCTAAGAGTGTTCTGGGATTGATACACTCAGATATCTGTGGACCCATGTCCACAAAAGCTCTTAGTGGTGCCGAATATTTCGTCACCTTCATTGATGACCATTCCAGAAAGACTTGGATTTACTTTCTGAAAACCAAGGATGAGGTTTTTGGTCAATTCAAAGAGTTCAAGGTTCTAGTTGAGAATCTGACAAGAAAGAAGATAAAGATATTGCGCTCAGATAATGGTGGATAATACATCGACAATGACTTTACTGATTTTTGCGCAAGGGAAGGCATCAGAAGAGAGTGGACAACCCCCTATAATCCAGAGCATAATGGATTGACAAAAAGGAAGAACGAGACTTTTGTTGAAGTAGCCAGGGCAATGTTGTATGATTAGGATATGCCCAAGTTTCTATGGGCAGAATCATGCAACACGACAATGTATATCCAGAATAGGACTCCTCACAAGGCATTAGGTAAGATTTCTCCAAAGAGTGTCTTCACCGGTAAGAAGCTCAAGGTGAGTCATTTCAGGATATTTGGGAGTTTGGCATACTGGCATGTACTTGAAGAAAAGAGGAAGAAATTGGATTAGATTGCGGAGAAAGGATATCTTGTAGGATATAGCGAGAATGCTAAGGCATATAGAATCTATCTTTTGGGGAATAGGAAGATCGTAATTCGAAGGGATGTAAAGTTCATGGAGGACAAACATAACCTTCGAAAAATCCCGAGAAATGCCTTCCAAAGAGCAGTCAAAGGATGATCCGTTGGTTTAGCCACTTCGACCAACAAAAACTATCGCTAGTATTTCTCCTAAAGACAAAACTCCAAAGGTGGAGCCTCAGGAGGAGGAGGAGCAGATAGATATACCCACTACCAGTGGTAGAGCGAGCCGAGAACTTCGACAGATACTATGAGATGCAGAGGATTTTGTCGGGGCGCCCAGGAACGAGAAAAGGGAGCATAGACAGCCAGACAGATACCAAGCCTTGGTGGCTCAGGTTGGAGAACCATCTAGTTTTCAGGAGGCTGTTCAACATCAAGTATGGATAGATGCTATGGTGGAGGAATATAGTTCCATGATGGTCAATGATGTCTGGGAAGTGGTACCTAGGCCTCAGGACAAGTCAGTTGTAGGGTCGAGATGGCTCTACAAAGTCGAATACGTTGCAAATGGCAGTGTAGAAAAATACAAAGCCAGGTTTGTGGCTAAGCGGTATGCTCAGAAGGAAGGGATAGACTACAAAGAAACCTTTGCCCCAGTAGCCAGGTATACTTCTATTAGATCCGTGATATCCCTTGCAACTCAGATGGGGTGGGAGACTCATGTCAAGATGACGTTCTTGAACGGGATGATAGAAGAAGAAGTATACATTGAACAACCAAAGGGTTTTAAGACACATGAGAAGGAATCTCATGTATGCAGATTGAAGAAAGCTCTGTATGGGCTTAAACAGGCACCTAGAGCATGGTATGGTCGAATTTATGGCTACTTGCAGAAGATGGGATTTGTCAAGAGTGACGTAGATCCTAACCTCAACTATCTGGTTGTAAAGAATGAGCCTCTAATCCTGGTTTTATATGTGGATGATCTCTTTCTGACAGGATCATCCAGGCTCATCAAAGATTGCAAGGAGAACCTAGCCACAAAATTCGACATGAAGGATTTGGGAAGGATGCATTATTTCCTGGGGTTGGAAGTTTGGCAGTAGAAGGGTGAAATTTTCCTTAGGCAAGGGAGATACACTACAACGATTTTGAAAAGGTTCAGAATGCAGGACTGTAGACTTGTGGCAACTCCAATGATCACTAACTGGAAGAAGATTGATGCATTCGAAGATAAAGAAGTCGATCCCACCTTGAACAGGCAGTTCATAGGGTCCCTGATGTATCTGGTCAATACTAGGCCAGACATTTGTTACGCCGTCAACACCCTCATTCAGTTCATGGTAGAACCAAAGAGGGCGCACTGGTAGCAACTAAGCATGTTATCAGATATATACGAGGAACAGTTGAGCATGGACTGATGTACACCCAAGGCAACGACATCAGGTTGAGTGGGTTCACTGACACAGATTGGGCTGGAAGTTCAATAGATCAGAAAAGTACCATTGGGTACTGTTTCAACATTGGATCAGGAATGACCTCCTGGTGTAGTAGGAAACAAAAATTCGTGGCTCTGAGCTCAGCTGAAGCTGAATATATGGGAACTAGCACAACTTCATGCGAAGCCATATGGCTTAGGAAATTGCTTGTGAATCTATTAAGGAGAAAGATGGAAGCGACCAATATTTTGTGTGATAATCAGATTTGCATCAAGCTCTCTGAGAATCCAGTCTTTCATGATCGGTCAAAGACATTGATATCAGGTGTCACTTTATCAGAGATGTGTCCAACGAGGGGCAGTACAATTGAGGTATACCCCAACAGGAGAACAAGTGGCAGACATTCTCACCAAGGTCCTAGGAAGAACAAAGTTTGTTTACTTCAGGGAGAAGATGGGGATGGTGAAGAATCCATTTCAGTAGCAGAAACGGATAGTATAAGGAGTTGCAATGCAGCAGTTAGCAGTGACAGAGCTATAGGCAGCTTGATGCAACATATTCAAAGGGAGCTGTGGTACAGATGTAGCAGTGACAGTTACAGTGTCATGGGTAGCAATACAAGTTGCAGCAGCGCAGTGGATGAGGGGTAGTTGGCCAAGCATCAACAACGCAGAGGACTGATGTTGTGGATCAGTGTGATGCTTTTGTTGGGAAGTATTGCTAAGGCACATTCCTTGCTAAGAGGGAGTGTTGATTTTGGGTGGCATCAAATGTGCTCTAGCTTCGAAATTTTGTGGAGGGGCTAGAACACATGAGATCTCCAAGACCCATAAATCGTTTGGAGAAATTCCACCCGGATGAAGAGTTATTAAAATAATTAATATTTCTAATGGGTTCCTAAGTCTAAACTTAGGAAAATAAAAATATTAATGGGTATTAATAAATATATGGGTGAGAAGCTTCTAAGAGACGAGGATCAAGTCTGTTTTAATCTTAGCCATTGATAGAGACTTAATCTCGACTGTTGATTCATCAACATGAAAAGTATAAGAGAAGACTTGAGAGTCATTTGGAGAAACATCGGGCAAATACTCAGTACCCCGAGGGAAATCGATTCTCAAGGAGAAGGAGTTGAATTTCAGAGAGAGTTGCAGGGTGGAGGAAGAGGAGAGCATCAACAACAGTCAGTGACTGAGGAGGAGGTGACGCAGGGAATTTGAGAGACAACGCAAGGAGAAGAGCAGGCAAACAACACCATTGGAGACACAATCCTCACACAGGTTGACGCAGAGTGATGCAGAAGTGGCACAAAGGTGGGTGAAGGGTCTCCAGGGTGTTAGAACTTCTCTAGGAAGAGGAGAAACTTTGTCTCGGGTGTTTTCTCTCTTTAGTGTCTCAGTTTCTCTGTGAAATCATTCCTTGTAAAGCGATTATTGTTGAAGATTAATAAAACACTCATTTGCTGCTCCAGTTTTCCCACATTGGGTTTTTCCGAGGTCAATTATCCAAAACCAATTGCGTTGATGTGATTGATTCTTGTGCTTGTATATCACTGTTATTTTCTCTATGTAATTATGTGATAAGTGCAGTAGAATTTATTTTAATGTTTACTGAAGGGTTTTCGTAAATAACTTATTGTGAGAGATAAGTAGGTGAAATAAATCAGTTACTGCAGTAGAATTCATATTAGAAATTTTCACAAAAGGCTTATCTACTTAAATTCCTAGCTTGTGAAAGCTACTTGATCAAAGTTACAGGTCTTATATATCGTGCCATATGACTTTGAGGGTCATCACATGAAGTTTTCCTCTTCCTCTTCTCATAATTATTCATGACATCACCTATCTTTTATACTTAGGGACTTGGGAAATACACTTTGTCCAAGGACTTGATGCATGTATAAATGTTAATGTTGTTCCTCAATGGTAATACTTCGGTAAATCTTAAAACTAAACTTTATTATGTTGTGTTGGAAGAAATCACTAATAGTATACTACCTAATGTCTCACTAAAAATTTGGACCCACCACTACAAGTGGGTACCTTGCATTGGGCTCCATGTACCATGCCTTGAGATCTGTGAATTGCAGTGGGATTCATGATGCTGCATTGGAATACATGGACCTATTGTTGGCCATATCTATTGACATTTGGATCTCTTACTACTTATTACCAATTCAATTAGTAGGGCTACGAAGGTTCCAACAACCTCATTGGATTGGCACATGTAGGGTGAGGACTTGCTATCGCCTAGATTGTACAAGCACCACAACAACGCTTATGACGGGGGCTGTCACTTTGATCCTCGCCCACCCTGTTCTAGTTGTCTCCCAACAATAGGCTATGGGGGGTAGTCCCTATGGAATGAGATGAAGGAAAACAAGTTGGAAGCCAACTTGTTTGGGAGACACAGATGAGTGGCCTAGCCACTTGGTTGAAGTCAAGCAAGGTTATTAATTTGATTAGATTTTAAAGTATGAGACCAGTGCCTTAATGGAGTCAGAAATTCTTGCTTATAGTAAATTGGAACCAAATGACTAGATGTACACCCGTTGCTTGAGATGATTGATCAACCTAAATGACATGCAAGTCCTATGACCTATTTGTGATGCAATGATCTTGGTTATTTTTAATTATATGCCTAATCTAAATGTGACCGACCTTTAACTATTTTGAATTTGGGCTCCAAGGTAGGTTGTGGGAAGGAGGCCAATAGGAAGCAGGTTAGGGCTTGATTAACAATACTTTCTATTGTGCTCCTATCACTCGATGCCTCCGGCGCTGCAGAGATTGTGGCTTTGATGACTGCAAGGTCACTGTGTTAACCACCGAAGAGTTGTTGAGGCCCCTCAAGCTAGATGAGAATGGCTACCCTATATTTCTGTCAACCTAGCTTATGCTAGGAGGTAAATTATTAATGCAATTTAGACTTAGTATGCCTAATGCGAGATGATGAGTGAAAGTTATCTTGAGTTAAGGTTGTGTAAGTTACTTAAGTACTTATTGTGAATTTATCTTAAAACAAAGGTACTTAACAATATTAAGATACAATCTTAAACAAGATACCAGTGTAAACTGATGAAATCTTGACTAAATTGAGGGGGGGGGGGTGAATTAGTTTTGTATATTCATGGACATTCAAATTGTTTTCATTAATCTCATTAACTGAAACATTACATGAGCAACTTAACAAATGATGACCAACAGATTGAATATGTGAACAACAATTAATAAGCAAACCAAAACATCATATCAACACATAGTAATAACACATATTGACACCAGATATACGTGGAAACCCATGAAGGGAGAAAACCACAATTTTATTGTTGTTGTGATGCAAAGGCAAGCTCATACTCTTTATTACATCTGATTTTCTGTAGGCTCCAACCTATAGGAGGCTGCTACCTCAATTTTCTGCAAGCTGCAACATGCAAGGAAGCTCCTGTTGATTTCTGGTAGCATTGGATGTGCTCTAAGTCTTAAATTTTGCAGGGAGGCTTAGGCACGTATTCCAAAGAACCTAGAAAGTGTTTTGGGAAATTCCACTCAGAGACAGTTTTATTAAAATAATAAATAATTTTTAATGGGACCCTAAGTCTAAACGTAGGAAATTAAAATAATTAATGGGTATTAATTTAACTGTGGGTGTAACTTCTAGAAGAAGATGAGGATCAAGCAGAAATGATCTTAGCCATTGATTAACTTCTAATCTGTGTTGTTGAATGTCAACAAAAAGATTATTTAAGAAGGCTTGAGGGTCATTTGGAAGACACACATAGAGTTTATCAGTTAGATCGAATTACTGAGCCAGTGAGCAACGCAGTGATTTCGTGGTGATTACGCACAGAGGGGAAGAGATAGTTTTGCTTGGAGAATCTTCTCCGGAGCGAAGAATATGCAGGAGAGAGGAAGAGGAAGACATAGAGGAGGCAACACAGTGCCCATTGAGGGTGACGCAGAGCCAAGAAGGGATCACATAGAGCCAGGAAGGGATCTTCCAAGCAGAAGTTTGAGATTTTGCTGGAGGTTTGACGTTTCGAGCCAAGAGGGCTGAAGTCAAAGCTCCTAGCAAATCGATCTAGTAGAGAGGTGACGCAATGCCTCAAAGGTAGTGACGCAGGCCCACATAGTGACTGCGTAGGGGCAACGTAGAGGTAGCCGGGGACTCGTTGGTGCAACTGCTGGATCAATCGGGACTTGCAGTGTAGAGTGAGGTAATCTCACTAATTTCTTCTGCCAAGTGATATTCTTCGTACCGGATTGCCAACAAGGCATCTAGAGTTTGTATTTAGAAATAACTTTTGCTTAATAATAAAAACCCTCAGATTTGTTGCACCGGTTTTCCCGCATTGGGTTTTTCCGGGGACATTTGTCCAAAAATAACGGTGTCCTGTGTGATGTTTTTCTCTTATGCTCAGTTTTCTTGTTTCGGCATATTATTTTAAATAGTGAATGCTACAATTGTATTTACTTCGATATTTACAGTAGAACATAGTAAATAACTTGTATGGATTAACAAGTAGAAGAAGTAACATCAGTTTGCTGCAGTAAGAAATCTGGGTTTAGGAATTTTCACAGCTCCAACTCCCATATGTTTTCTATAGGCTACAACCCACAGGAGGCTCCTACCTCAACCAGCTCCAACTAGATATTTATCAAGCCACAACTTGAAAGGAGACTACCATCCCCTGATGAAAACAAGAAACAACAATGTGTTGGTTTAACTGGTCATAAATTTTTCATGTCTCCATCTTCATTTCTGCATCTTCTTCCCTTCAAATCTGCTTCACATCAGCTTCGTAAGTGCCAGGTAACTAATGCATAACAACTCAATATGCTCCCTCACATTCTCCCATTCTCTAACCTTTCAATGCCTTCCAAAATCACATCTTTTATAAAGATAGTTTGATGGCTGTTTGTATCCCACATAGGAATATGAAGTGAATAGGATTGATTCTTTGCCTTCCACTCATTTGTTTCCAAACTCTTCAGATCTTGAATATTAGCACACAAAAATAAATAATCCATCCAATATTAATTGCAGCCACATGTAATGATTAAATGCATCAACCTAATGTCAACATCAAATAACAATATTTATCATTAATGCATCGCAACAATCTTTGCAACATCTTTGCCTTTGCCTTGGAGTCTTGCCTTTGCATCACAACAATTAAGTTTACAACAAATTAGTGTCATCACAAATTCTTCATTAAACAATCTCTGCAACATTATCGAAGCATCAAGCCATCAACATGAGCATCGATGTTCTATTAAACCATCAATGAATCTGCTGCTCCTTTGTCCTTGTTCTTGCATAGCTTACCTTCTTTCGCTGCTTGGTTCTCCTTTTCCATCACATCTTTGCTTCTTTGCTGCCTCTTTGTTGCACTTTTGCCTTCTTTGCCTTGTTGCTCCTTTTCCATCACATCTTTGCTTCTTTGCTGCCTCTTCACTGCACTTTTGCCTTCTTTGCCTTGCTGCTCCTTCAATGCTCCTTTTCCATCAATGAAAATAATGCCAACATAAACTTCAACAATATTCCACAGGATGTTTAACCAATTAAACCAACTTATCCACTTATCAATCAAGATGGAAATCATAGTTAAACAAGATTATACGTGATCTTATTACTCAATGCCAATATTCCCAAGAGATTTAAGTGCTTCAAGTGAGTGTGAAATATGGTTTCTTATAGAATGAAAAATCACAAGAGATACAAAATGTCAGTCACTTCCACAATGTAAATGCTAGGAACAAAATATGAAGACATTTACGCACTTTTATATTCCTATGATATTTTGATGAGCATCAAGTGACTATTATGACAATAGTAAACAAGTTATGACAACAGTAACTAAATGTCAATCCAACAATGTCTATGCTTGCTAAAATATGCCCAATTGCCAAGTAACTTGATTAAGTAAAAAATCAGATATATTAGCCCTCTTAAGATGTATTCGTTAGTGAAATTTCAGATCTGAAATGTGTTAGTTTTTGGTAGCATCGAAAGTGCTCTAGCCTTGAAAATTGGTGGAGAGGCTAAGGCACATGAGCTTTAAGGTACCCAGAACCGTTTGGTGAAATTCCACCTGGGTTGTATTTTATTAAAATAATTAATATTTTTAATGGAGTTCTTAAGTCTAAACCTAGAGAAATTAAAATATTAATGGGTATTAATCAAAATATGGGTGAGAATGATCTAGAAGGCAGATCAAATCATGTTTTAATCTTAGTTGTTAATTAGAGACTTGATTTCGGCCGTTGAAGGCACAACAAGAAAATTATAAAATGGAGGCTTGGGTTCATTTGGAAATACACACAGAGAGATTGAGGAAATCAATTTTCTAGGGTGAGAAGTTCTCAGGAGGAAAATCGATTGGGTAGATCTTGCAGCAGAGGGGCAGAGAGAATCTGGAAGGACTTTCCGGAGAATTCTGACAGAGAGGCGGAGAGAGCTTGCAGAGAGGCAGTGCAGTAGCCAGGAGAGCTGACGCAGAAAAGCTGTCTGTCACGTAGAATCCAGAACTCTCGAGAACTGTCGAAACAACCAAAACTATCGGGAATTGCCGGAACAGCCAAAACTGTTGGGAACAATCGGAATAGCCGAAACTATTGGGAACTGTCGGGAACTGCCGGAACAACTGAAACTGTTGGGAACTGCCAGAACAGCAGGGAGAGCTGACGCAGAGGGCAGAGAGGGTGATGAAGGGCTGAGGCAGAGCCAACACAGAAATTGACGGGGTTAGCCAGTGTTGTACTGGATCAGTCGAAATTTTGCCGAGTGAAATGTAAAACTCACTCATATTTTCCCCCAATATTTTCTCTGTAAAGGATTGCTAGATGAGCATCCTAGATTTGTATTCAGATATTTCTCCTGCATAATAATAAACCCTCAGAGCAGTTGCATCGGTTTTCTTGCATTAGGTTTTTCTGGGGACTATTGTGTCCAAAAATAAGTGTCCTATGTATCTTGTTCTTTGCTCTATTTTCTGTTTCATGAGATCAAATATTTAATTAGTGTAAGCTGCATAAGTAATTTGCTTCAGTATTCAGAAGAATAACTTGGTTATTGTATGTTAAAAATCAAGTAGGTGAAGTAGATTCAAATTTGCTATAGTAGGGGTTCCTTCAGAGTGTAGGAATTTTCACATGGTATCAGAGCATTGATTTTGAAATAGGAAGAGAAGATTCAATGCTGAGCAGTGAGGCTGAAAGTTGCAATTGGCAACAATTCGAATCCCCTTGAAGGGATTGGACAGTGCTTGCCAGGAAGTAGACCCGAGGAAATCTCTCTCTGAGGGAGACGAGAGAGGTACGATTTCTAGTTTGCGAGTTTGCTGAGGCAGAGAGAGTAACACAGAGCCTCAACGCAGTGCTTGAAGGGCGCAGTTTCTGCCATGGCAGAAATCCGCTGGAAATGAACAAAGACACGTGGAAGAAGATTTTTCTCCTCAGAGAACTTTCCGCTAGAAAGTTCAAATTTCTCACTTGCTGAGCAATGCTAAGCAATGATTAGAGGAGTTAGTTCAACAGTTGCATGAGATGGCATCACATGGGCCCAGAGATCAGCACGGGTTAGATGGAGCCTCCAACTATGTCATATGGAAGACCAGAATCATAGCTGTTATGGAGGAACATGATCTTGAGACCTATGTCAATAGTGTTGTAGTTGTTCCTGCTGACAACGATCAAAAGAAGAAATACAAGGCCAAGCAGGGGAAGGCAAAGGGGATCATTCTCGATGGAGTTCGAGATCATGTGGTCTCACACTTGCAGGGCAAGGATACAACCCGAGAGATGTGGGAAGCCTTGTCTTCTCTATATGAAGGCTCTTCCAAACAACAAAAGATGTATTTGGAACATAAATCACAGCGGACTTTGATGCAAAAAGGAGAAGGGTTGAACCTTTATCTTCAACATCTTCAGGACACTAGAGACCAGCTTGCTGCAATGGGGTCCACTCAGCTAACCGTGATGGTGAGGATAGCCCTGAATGGAGTCTCGGATGAATGACAAGTTTTCATCCAAAGCATATTGGGCAGGGGAAAACTACCTTCATGGGAGGAGATGTGGGCGGCTCTTCAATAGGAGTTAAGGAGGGACCTAGTGAAGGTCAACCTCAACGGTAGCAGTGGGAGTGGCATAAAGACGAAGGAGGAGGAGGAGAACACAACTCTAGCATCGAAGGGACAACAAAAGTAGAAATGAAAGGACATTTTGAAGGTGAAATGTTCTAGTTGTGGTGAGATGGGCCACTATGCATACCAGTGTCCTTTGAAGAAAAAGGACAAGGATGAGAAACATGATCCTAAGGCTGCTTCAACAAAGATTGACGAGGATGGGTTTGCCATGAGTGTCATCTCCAGGAGGGAGATGGGGTGATATTGAGCTGTAGTCGGGAGGACTACATATGGGCCGGATCCTTTAGGAGTCCACCTCTTGCATCAATTCCTTGCTACGGGAGCCCAAGATTCAATAGTAGCGAGATGGAATTAGTGTCAGACGATGCAGTGGATTGTTTGGAGGACAGATGCAGTGGTTGGGGACCAAAGACTGATCAGTGCAGAGCAAGGTTGGCAGCAGTGCAGGAGGCAACAACAACGCAAAAGATTTAGAGGGTCAGAATCAACAATAGTCAGATTCCAACATTCATTTTATTATATTGAACATAGTTAAGTTCAACTAATTTTGGATGTTTTTCAGTTGCTTCTCTCAGTAACTGAGTTGCAGTACAGATGCAGTGTTAGCAGTGGCAGTACTAACAACATAACAGATGCAGCGTTTGAGAGGGAGCTGTAGTACAAATGCAACAATGGTAGTGGAAGTGTCATGGGCAACAAAAGCAACAGTGTAGAAAGGAGGTGCTTTAGAATCAGAGCAACATGTAGGTGTACATTGTTGCTAGAGCACTTTCCTCGCTAAGAGCGAGTGTTAGTTTTTAGTAGCATCGAAAGTGCTCTAGCCTTGGAAATTGGTGGAGAGGCTAAAGCATATGAGTTCTAAAGAACCCAAAAACCGTTTGGTGAAATTCTACCCGGATTGTATTTTATTAAAATAATTAATATTTTTAATGGAGTTCCTAAGTCTAAACTTAGGGAAATTAAAATATTAATGGGTAGTAATCAAAATATGGGTGAGAATGATCTAGAAGGCAGATCAAGTCATGTTTTAATCCTAGTTGTTGATTAGAGACTTAATCTCGGTTGTTGAAGATTCAACAGGAAAAATATAAAATGGAGGCTTGGGGTTCATTTGGAAATACGCACAAAGAGATTGAGGAAATCGATTTTCTGAGGTGATAAGTTCTCAGGAGGAAAATCAATTGGAGAGATCTTGCAGCAGAGGGGTAGAGAGAATCCGGAAGGACTTTCCAGAGAATACTGATAGAGAGGCGGAGTGAGCTTGCAGAGAGATAACGTAGTAGCCGGGAGAGCTGTCGCAGAAAAGCTGCCTGTCATGTAAAACCTATAACCGCCGAAACAATCGAAACTGTCGGGAATTGCTGGAATAGTCGGGAGGGATGACGTAGAGGGCAAAGAAGGTGAGGTAGGGTTGACGTAGAGCCAACGCAGAAATAGCCGGGGTTAGCCAGTCTTGTGCCAGATCAACCAAAATTTTGCCGGGTTGAAAGTATTTTATTATAGTAGAAAAAATAGTTGCCAGTGGGACAATAGTTTACAAAATGCTTGAGCAACAATATCCTAGCTAGAGATGAAGATGACTAGAGGCTCAACTGACTCTCTAATTTGTAGATAAATCCTCCAAGTGGAAAAAAAAACAGTTAGTTTCTTTGATCCTTGTCAAAACAATGTTAGCTCTTTTTTTATTTAAATCTGAGTAAAGACTATGCTATTTATATTAAAAGAGAAGAAAAATATATACAGAGAGGATCAAACCTCTGAGGGAGCCATAGCCATCCCTCTGTCAATTTTTTTTTGCAAAAAATGCTTACAATATTGATTAGAGCTTGCAAAAATCTGCTCAGACCTCTATATTTCAAAACTAAACAACATAAAACTGAAAATTGTATTTTGTGAGTTGACAAAATTGGAGGTCCAAGAGAAAGATCCTGCGTTTGAAAGGCGCCAAACTGGAAATGCGCAGTACCGAGCTGCCTGGTATTTAGCCGCGAATTCTTGTGCTGCAAAACTGAATTGCGTTCCTGAGGCTTCAAGAAAAAGGATTGAAACTTACTTGGAATCTTCAGTGTCATGCTCTTCGACCTTGTCCGGGGCACGCTCACAGGTTATCATCACCCCGTCCTTGACTTCCAACAGAGAGCCATTCGGAGGAGTCCTGAGGTGCAGGATATTTGCATATTCCTTCACTGGCTAAGAGTCGTTTATATGCTCCTGAGGAGAGCTCTGCTGAAGATTGTCCTCCTCATGACCCTCTTCTTCCTGCACCTCCGCTGAAACTTCCAAATGATCCTCCACCAATCTGCTTTGAGACGAATTGGCGGACTTAGAGGGCATTGATCTGTTGAGGCTGCCGCTGAGCTAGCTGGGTCATCTCCTTCCTCCGAGAAGATGACAGTGACCAAGGCAGAGATAAGCGACTTGTTAAGCTGGCTTTTGAATTTAAAACGGGCGGAATGCAACGAGCTATTGAGGGAAGGACCAAATTCGTTTGAGGTCGGCGAGGAAGGCGCTGCCATGGCAAGCGGAGAGATGCGGCGAGGCTCAGGGCTTCCCCGCCCTCCCTGCCTTCCCCGAGAACCAAAATTGCTCCCGCGTCTGGGAATTCCTCGCTTACGGGGCGCCATGTTCAGATTAAACGACACAAGAAACAGGCTTGGAGGGTGAGGGTATCGGATAAACAAATGAAGGCTTGAAAGTACCCAGAAGAGAGCCCCTGCGGAAGATGAATCCCACACTGATGGATGATGACCCGCCACAACTAGGAAGACTCAATTTCCCACCCAGACCTGAATCCCCGAGGCTAAAATCGAAATTCGAACCAGGCAACTGCCAGAGATTGGCCTGAGAAGCCAGACCCACAAATAAACCTGCAACTTGGGACATTCTACCGTTGCACAGATCAAAGAAAAAGAGTTGCGAATGGTGGACACTATAGGATAGTTCTGAGTCCCAGGCTGCCCCTGAGAGCAAGACCACCCGGGACAACCACCGCGGCCAAGCCGAAGAGAACCAGAACACATGGAAACGCGCTGCACATAACCTGACCTCCCTGCTGAATTTCTGAGCGGAGCCGAATCGAATAAGAACCCAAACCGACACTCCATCCTATTAACTTTCAACCTTGTACTGTCGGCTCGAACCAACGATGAATGACAATAAATTACCTGCAGAAGGGAGTAATGGAGCCTTACCTCCGGCGCCTTATCCCGCCTTGAATGCGTGCCAGCTGCCGGCTGCGCATGCCGCATATTAAACACTTATTGATTGCTGGTTAAGACACCCGCATCCGGGTTAATGTTAGCTGTTGATAAGCAATTCAAGATCTTTTAATCTTTGCCCTTGATTTTTTATTTTTTGAGGAATTTTCGAATTTTTCATTTAATACCATTTTAATTTGCTCAAAATTAATTATTTTGTGCTAATTTCCTCAAAATTTTGTCTGACTTAACCACCAAGTAGCACCAAGGGCTACCCAGATCTTGCATGGGCATTTTGACTTGACAACTTACTCTATTATGAATCAAGGATCTTCTAGATGGATTCTACTCGTCGATATGTTTCCATTGATATATGACACGCCAAATAATTCTTCACGGTTTGAGAGATATTCATGTTTGAAGTTAGTAACCCCAGTTAGTGGGCTAAAACCCTATGGGGTTGTGGCATGACACTCATAATTGGTTGTGGTCATTAAATAGTCAATAATTAATAAATTTTTTTGCTCCTAAAATCCCTCCAATGCTCATTTGTTGAGGACCCTCTCAACTCAAGACATTCATATAAATAATGATCCTCATATCCCCCTCTAGTAGGGATTTTGTGGCTTCAAACAAGTCATCGTGGCATTTTCGCTAGAACTTTTTTTTTTTGGCTGCAAAGCTTCAAAAGCTAAAGTTAAAACCCATTTGAGTTGAAATCTTGATGGACAATATGACCAAATTTTAGATCTTGGTTTGCTATATTTTCGGAGATATGATCTGAGGAAGTGTTAAACAGGTAAATCCCCTTTGCGGACAGAGGCGATCCCACTAGCCCAAAATGGGTCTAGCAACAATCAATTCACGCTGCTATGCAAGTTCCTAGTTGTATACTAAAAGGTGGATTACGAAGACCAACATGGAATCCAACACAAATGTCGAAGTAGAGTTGACCCTCCGGCTCCCTTGCTTCAACAGGTCACAATCCTAGCGATCCTCGCGAACGGACACCTGCACATGCAAAGACCGAGACAACTAAAAGCATAAAATCCACCAAAGTACAACCATATTTCAGTCAGAAAGGAAATAAATCAAACATCATAATAGGCAATGAGATTGGAACCATAATAGCAGTCGTTTATTAATGAATAATAGGCAGAGAAAGATACAACCAAGGTTCTGACGTTGAACCTATTCTCTGGCTGGGCGAGCAGCTATGTATGCCTTGCAATAGACCTTCTCTCTCTCTGGATTCCGGCAGCATAACCTCCCTATGCTTCAAGACTCTTACTATCACTCTAGACAAGCATAATCACCACTAGCATTACTCCAGAACTCCAGAACTCCTTTTCTAATGCATGAGGACAGACTTTTATAAATGGAGAAGGGAGGAAGATTCAATGCACCAGTACATCCATTGTGGATCGACATTATCTCCGAAAAGCTACTAAGGATAGATGTCAAGGATAGATGATGACTCTCGACCTCTATCAGATGGATTTTTTCCCTCAAAAGACTTCATGATCTGAAAGGAAAAAACATATGGGTGCACATTTGCCAAAAATCATTACCAAACTTAGTTGGCGCGAGTGTTGTTCTAGGACAGAGCACTAATGGGCGCGCTCCTTTTTGAGGATCTTAGTGATTGGCGTGGATAAGACACTGTGTACCTGCGCCAATGGAAAAATGGCACTTTTTAGGAATAATTTGCAAAAGGTGTCTTCAGGGAATATGTAGTACATACTCAGGGGAACATAATGCAAGTGTTTTTAGGCTATGTCACTACTCACAGGTCCCGGAATGTATCCTCCATTGTACAAAAACAGGGGTAACAGGGACGGTGACCAATGGTGACAAATTACTGTGTAACAGATGCCCCCTAAAGCATGAGGCCCGAGAGAGAGAGAGGGGTGAAATGCTTTACAAGAACACATATAGCTGCTGCTGAGAATCTGCATG
>APFE031240560.1:12863-58138 GCA_000404065.3 Pinus taeda | reverse complement strand
TACTTCATTCCTTCTTCAACATATTGGTAATCTCTTTTACAATTTCAGCATAACCTCCTTAAAAAAATTATTTTTCCTAGAAATTTTTGAATGTATTTCTTACTCTTGGGCAGGGGTATTTTTTGCACAACTTGCACCCTTGTTGAATCTATCTTGACTCCATCTCTAGAAACAATATGCCCCAGCTATTTTCCTTCTTCTAGAGAAAAAATAGGTTTCTTAGGATTCAAAGAAAGCCCAAATTTTCTACATTTCTCAAAAGTCTTTCTAAGATGGTCGAGATGCTCCTTATCTGATTTAGAAAAAAGAATGATATCATCCAAGTATATCACTACAAACTTATCACCCACAAATGCAATGTCCATAGCTCTCTGAAATGTTGCACCTGCATTCATCAACCCAAAAGGCATTCAAGCATACATAAAGGTTCCCCACGGAGTTGTGAAGGCAATCTTTTTCTGATCCTCTTTATCAACAGCCACTTGGTTATACCCAGAGAACCCATCTAGCATTGACATTCTGAATGATCTAGTTACCTTCTGCAACACATGATCCATTTTAGCTAATCAATAGTTATATTTTAAGGAAGTCCTATTCAGATTTCTAAAATCCACACATAGCCTTATTTCTCCATTTTTCTTCCTTACAGGTACTAAATTGACCACCCAGTCAGAGTATCGGAGTGGAACAACTATCTTGGTATCAAGAAGCTTTTTGACTTCTTTCTCAATCAATGGTAGAAGCAAAGGATTGATCTGCCCGAGTTTTTGCTTAAATGGTTTAATCCCTTCTTTCAAGGGAATCTTGTGCTGAATAATGCTCACATCATATGTCTTGAGATCCTCGTAGGACCAAGCAAAAACATCAGTGTACTTCCTGAAAAGCTCAATATATCTCTCCTTATAATTAAGTGGAACTCCTTTAAATAATTTGACTAACTTGGTCTCCTTCCGGGTTCCAATATTTTGATCTTGAATATGCTCATCCTCTGAAACTTTCTCTGAACTAACAACTACATCATTGGAGTTAAAAAGTATTTCAAGAGGGACAAGTCCTCTTGGCATAATATTATCTTTCAATTGAATGATTTTTTGATTAACTATGGAATTTTTAAAACCACTTACTTTTGTACCTTCTATTGTTTCATCTCCATCTTCATCAATTTCGGTGCCCTGAAAATATTCAATCATAGCCAAGAATTCCTTAATCTGCTGATCATCCTCAAAAACCTCCCAGTGTTTTATGTTATCTGGAACAGAAGACCTATGCCTCGTTTCAACCTCATATCTCATTTTTGGATTTATAGGAGGCCTAAAGGTATTGGTAGCCACAACCAAGGAGTCTGCTAATCTGTTCCCATCTCTTGGAATGAACTATATGTTGAAAGCCTCAAATAAATTCTCAACTAAATCCTACACTTCCTTTCTATATGTCGTGAGCCTAGGGTGTTTTGTTTGACAATGGTTCTTAATTTGCTTTATAATTAGCTCTGAATATCCAAAAACAGAAATTGACTGGACTCCCATTTATTTTGTTGTTTGAAAAGCAATGATCAAGGATTCATACTCTGTCAGATTATTAGTTGCTTCAAACTCCAATTTAAAAGAAAATGGGATCATATTACCTCTAGGTGTAATTAAAAGGAAACTAACACATGTTCCTTCTTTAGAATAGGCTCCATCAAAGAAGCACTTCCACACCCTTTCTATTTGCAGCTCTGTATTTACACAGGCTGAAGTAAGTTGCCTTTAATTATCTTCAGCCAACTCTGCATTGTCATGCAGCATGAAACAAGAAAAATCATATTTTTCTTGGATGTACACATGTGAATTACTTGCTCCGTTCTTTGTGATTATTTTAACAAATATTGTTTCTCTATACAACCTTCTCTCTTCTCCACCAAAGATTGGTATGATAGCATCAATAAAATCCAATTTCAGAACTCCCCCCAATTTAGCCCCCCATGACCTAGATAGAAACATTCCAAACCTAGCAGGGATGTCTGCTACCACTACATCCATTACCAAACTTCTAGCTGGGATCTGGGATAATGACACCACCATATCTTTAATGACCCCGAGGCACTTGACTTTATTTGAATCAAAAGAATACAGGTCTCTGTAAGGTTTAGTAACTTGTAGGTTTAATAGTTTCATTACTGATATTGGCATAAGGTTGTGTGAAGATCTTGAATCAAACATACAATTATGCAAGAGGAAATCATGAATCAATAAAGATATGTAGAAAGGAGGTGTTGAAGAATCTACCTCCTCTTCATGTGGACCAAAAACGGCTACTGGTTTATCTTCTTGTAGATTCACAGTGTCATTTATATTCACATTCTGAGATAGGTTGATAAACTCAACAATCTGTCTTTGATAAACTAGTGTTTTGACCAACTGTGTGAGGGGCACCTGAATTCAGATTTTTTCTAGCTCTTTAGTGAGACTAAATACATGGACATGTTTGGTATTCTTTTTAGTTTCATCTTCACTTTTCTCCATCACTAAAATCTCTTGTGGAATGGAAACAATTTTTTCTAAAGGAATTTTATCAATTTTATCTCGAGAAGACTCACCTTGAAGTATCTAAGTTTTGTTATTTGTATTCTGCTGCTGCTTTACTTTATTTAATTGTTTTATAGGTTGTGGTTCTTGTGGAGTCGCCTTTTGTAGGGGAGCAGGAACTTGATGCTAACCTTCATTTTCTTGAATTCTAGATCTTTTCCTTGATCTCAAGTCATATTTCTTATATAATTATGCTTGCATAAAATCAGTAAATTGCTTCTGATAGTTATCAATTTCATTCTCATCATAAATGGCATCTGTTTCAGTATATTCTTCTCCCTCAACACCTAGTTAATCTTCATCTCCTACATACAATGTGGAAATATGATCATCATGATCCTAGGAATTCTCTGTTACTTCATCAGGATCTACCTCTAAGTAAAGTGGTGCTTGAACCTGATCTTGGTCTTTTCTCTCCTTCTGCAAAATTTGCAGAGGTTGTCTTCTATATTGGGGATTAAAGTTTCTATTTTGTTGTACTTGCCTTTGAGGGTTCTTACTTTCCAATTCCAATTTAATCAATTTACTGGACAAATTTTTAATCACATTATTCATATCTTCTAATGTTTGACTTTGAGAGGATTCCAATTTAGCCTTTCCCTTATCTTGGGTAGGTTGTGCCACTGCTGCTTTACCTGCAGCCACCATATTTGCTTCTATTTCTAAAGCATCAGTTTGGATCTGATCAAGGGTTGTGGATCTCCTCTCCCTTAATGTGAACCCAAAATCTGATTCAAATGCCTTAGGAAAAGTTATTTTTGCACCAGTAGGAGAGGGCTTGATCTCCATTGGAAGACTGTTGTAAAGTTTAATGAACCTTTTGATGAACTCAACAACACTTTCATCAGATTTCTTTTTAATAGCATTGAACTTTGTAAGTGAATACCCATGATCTCGTTTCTCTCCCCATCTCTGGGTGAACTAGCGTTCCATCTCTTCCCATGTAGGAATATAGTTATTAGGAAGCCATTTAAACCACTTTCTTTCTTCACCATCCAAGGATTGCAAAAAAAGTCTTAAAACAACATCCAAGTGTTCAACATTGAGATTTTCTGCAAAATTACAAAACATTGCTGTATGTTTCTCTGCTGTTTGTTCATCCTAACCTGAAAAATGAGGAAGAATTTTTAAGTATTCTTGAGGCATTGGATTCAACTATTGTGGCAACTGAATAGGTGCATACCTATTCAACAAGAATGCAGGTGCTACCATGTTTGCACCTGAACTTACTGAACCTTGAGTACCAGCAAATGAAGAACTTGTTTTAGGAGTAAATGGAGTATGAAAAGGTGACAATTTAGTTATGGGCTTAGGTTGAACAACTATAGCATATATATTTTTGAATATTGAGAAAGAAATAGACTCTAAAGACTATTCTTGACATTTGGTTTCTTGAAATGAAGTGGATGTAAAAGGTAGCTCTTGGTCGATAAAAGGTAATTGTTTGGATGAAATATGTGTTGAACTGTTGTCAGCTATAGATAGTGTAGGAATTGGTGTAAATGGAGTTTTTGGCTTTCCAACCCTTTTGAAAACTAGTCTCTTGGGGTCTGAAAGGGCTTGAGCTTTCCGTTGTGAGGTATCTGACCTTGTATGAGGCCTTTTTGAAGCCATAGTTATTTTTTTCTGTTTAATACATCCAAATATTTCCTCCTCACTAAACAACCAGAGGAAAATATTAAAAACCCAGGGAAAAATGTTATTGATTTTGTTCCTCGGCAACGACGCCAATTAATGTTGTCCCTTAGAAACCAATCTCATGGCTGTGTAGAAATTGTGCTTAAGACGTTAATTTTTATTATGCATGTCACTTATTTGTGTAATGTATCCTCATGTGAAGGGCCTGAAGGACCTGAATTGTAACCCTTACTATTTAGTTGATATGAAAATCTTAGAATGCCATGTGATGTTGAATATAAATGTTGTGTGAAGAATGCCTTGAGAAGTTAAAGATAATATGTTGTGTTTGACAGGAACTATTATTTGTAACTTAGAAGAAATATAGAGGTAGGAACTTTAAATATAGGAGCGCTCTTTTAAGGAATTTTAACTTCATTTACATAAGTAAAGAAAGACCTACAACTTCATTACCATATTTAAAGAAAGGAAGAAGCATGATGACACATAACAAAGAAATTACAAAATCATACCCAACAATGTGTGGAAAACTTTCATTAATCACCAATTTATCAAGAATACAATAGCATAGTCTCCAGGTTCTTAGAAATTCAGATTTTTTTCTATAATTTTGCCTCTTTTTATACATCATGGGACAGTTGGTAACTACCAAAACTATCAAACTACTTAACTACCTTCTAACTCTCTAAAGTAAAATTCATTACAAAATATTACATTAGAGGGTAAAAGACACCTCATTCTTCTGAGGAAAATAAGGTAACAAGAAGTAACAGAAATTGGAGTATGATTGGGGACTGTTGCTCACTGTTTGAATCTGTGGCTTGAGTAAGAGGTCCTGCTAATGCATCTTTGGTCTGCTCTATCATCCGTTCCTTTTGCACTTTCTCCATAATGGAAAATTTGGCTTTGGTGCTTCCTCTAACTTGTCAAGTGCTATTATGCAAGCTGTAATCTTACCATAATTAGGCTTGTATGTAAACAGAGTCTTCACCATCCAGAGAAGCTTAAAATATTTGTTCAGGTAGTTCACAATGGTGGCTCCTTTCAATACTGTTGTCTTTTCATGAGTGTTATTAGCTTTTATGTTTGCCTCAATCAACAAAGTCTCATATGTTTTCTTTGGCAACAAGTTTCCTTGTAGATCCTAGCAAGAAGGAAGTCTAGCCCTAACTCTTTTTTCAAACAGGATGTTAAATTTTGAAACTACTTCCTTCATCTAATTTATCTTATTCTCAGTAGTATTCCTGTAGATATTTCTGACAATAATTTTGCTAAAATATATTCCACATGATGTTCTGTCTCACATGTCATGTTCCTTCAATTTTGCAGGAGATTTAGAGTTAATGAAATCTATCATCCTCTTTGCAAACTTTGATCTATCTAAATCTTTTACTTATTTTTTATGACCACCTCTTCCATATCTCGAACTAGTGTTTTCTCTTCGAATATAATCACAAGAAATTCCCAAATTCCCTTGATAACCTCAATGAATTCATCCCATATGATTTCTCTGGCTTGAATTAAGGACATATTTCCCTTCATTTTCTCATTTAGCATTTTGATTTCATCTTCAGCCCTCAAGAGGTCTTTCCTGTACTTATTTACATTATCTTTATCCCTTCTTTCTTCTTTTTCACTGAAATTCAATAGCTTTCAAGTTGTTTCCAATTCTCTTTGGGATTTATTTACATCATGCTTAGCCAGTTTAAGCTCTGTTCCCAACTGTAAAACCTATACTGCTGGATGATCTATGTTGGCTGGCATTACTAATGTACAAATATGAGTGTCCACTTGTCATTGCAGCTTGTCAAAAGATTCTTTAAGTAAAGAAAGTTCTTCAGTCTTTTGCAACACACCCTGTAGGAGCTTCTCCTTTTCATTTTCTACTTTTTCTATCCTTGCAACTATGGGATGCTCACCTGCAGGTAGATTTAACTTCTTTTTCAAAACCCCAATCTCTGACTTGGCAGATTGCAATAATTTCTGAACAAAAGGTTGGTCATCAAGATTGACACCTATTTTAATGATAATTTTCTTTAGCTCATCCACTTGAGCATTCAAAGCCCTGGAGTTGGCTTTCTCCAACTTTAACTGCTGAATTACCTTATTTAGCATTTTTTCTGCCTTGACAGATGCTGCATTTGTCTTATGTAAATCATTTACAATCAATTGCCCAGTTTGCATGTGCAAATTGATCTTGTCAAGCATTGGAAGCTTTTGAGTGTCAACAATTAAATTCACAGTCTTGAAATTGCTAGTAGACCCCACTGATATTCTAGTAGGATGAGAAAAGGAAATTTTAAGTTGACTCCTCTCCAAATCCATGGCAGATAGAAATCTAGTTTTTTCAGGTGTTACCTAAGACTCAGCTTGAGCCTCCATATATAACTTCACCTTCTGATTTCTCTCAGCTATCTGAGCAAACATACTTTGAATTAAAGGAACCTGATCATGGAAAGGTTCTCTAGAATATGGGGAAGCTGGGGCACCTTCTGTTTCTCCTAGCTGAATCACCAAACCAGGTTGTGCTGAAGACATTGCATCTTGAAGCTTGGTCCTTTTTGCTGCTTCAGATTCTTCCTCATCCAAATCAATAACTTCCTCTCTAACCCTCTTGACATATTTTTCTATAATGCTAGGGGTTTCAATATCTGTCCCCTAGGTGTTTTACAAACCTCCATTTTCCAATTTCTTTGTTTCAGGTCTACTTTCATGCACAAAGGTTGAATATCCTTCTCTAGTATTCTCTTTGAAATGATTTGATGAGGGTCATAAGCCCACTCAACCAACTGTAAAAGACACATGTCACTCAACAATTTTTCAACCTCCTGGGTAGCCTGTCTGGTGTTTACAATGAAGGGTCCCACTTCTTTAGGCAACTTGAAGAAAAAACCTTTCTTCAGAGGAACAAAATGAACTCGATCTACATTCAAGGTTTGCCTGATAAATTCAAGGGAAAAAAGCCTCATTGGCACAAATTTAGGTAACCTGTAAAGCTTGACACAGGCTCCATAAAGCCTAATCTTTGCATGTTCTTCAGAGATGAACCAATCCCCACATCTCACATCCTTACTCAATTGAAGAAATTCTTGAGCTTTAGGAAGAAATGTTGGGGGTAGGGATCCACTCAAGATTTTATAAGCCACTAGAAGGAATAAAGAAGTAAACTCAAATAAACCACTATCTCCTGGATCACCCCTTATCAGATCTATCCAGAATATCACTGACTGCTTCTTTTTATTCATATCAACAACATTTAGACTCAAATCAGAAAAATGTTCATAATTCTGGTATAGAAATAAATAAGTAATGACTGAAGGAAATTTGAAGGACCGAGTGAGAAGCAGAGTCATAAATTGGGTATTGATAGTATCTACCCAGAATGCTGGAATGTCTAGTACTATCTCTAGCTTCATCATTAAGGAGAAAAATCCCAGCACAACTTTATCCACCTGCCTGGAGTCTTCTATTCCTAGAATCTTGGAAATTACTTGCAAAACAAGTCTTATGTCAACTGCAAATATTTCTAGAGAGAAGAGATTCCCATCTAGGGAGAACTGCCCAGATTTAGGGGCCAGGAAAGAGGTGACATGAGAAAGTTGCTAAGGAGACATGTTATCATAATTTAAATAAGATATTCTTCAGTAAAGGTGGTCTATGTTCCAAACACAGGGTAATTCAAAGCTCGGTTTATTAATTGTGAGGTTACTTGAAAAACGCTCTCCCCTGACTGATTCATTACAAAACATTTCTTGGGGTACATTGCTGAGGCTAGCCATTGAATAAATTCAGGAAATAAATGAGTTATGGGGACAAAATCAGCTAAAACACCTGACCTAACCATTGCCATCAATATAGGAGACTTTTTATGGTTCAGGATGACCTCTTGATACAGTGAAAGATGTTTAATTGTGTAGAGGGTATCATAAATATCTCGTTCAACATCCATTAATGGGGTATGGATAAATGATGAGGAACTTACTTGTTTGGCCATGGTGATTGTAGGTGATAGTTGCTGATGATAGTTGTCGGGACGGTTGCTGACTTAGACTGCTGAACTAGATGCAAGGTTGCTTAGTACTAAAACAAAAAATAATGCATTGGGGCTTTGCTTGTCTTTTATACAAATGATAATCAAACGGAAGGAAATACCTATAATTAATGTAACTAATTAATGGAATGGCAGATGAAGTGACAGGGTATGGTGGATGAGGTGGATGGTAATGAATGAGGGTGGTGGATGATGTGGAGGAGATGAGATGGAGTGAAGCGATGGGGGTGGCCCGCTGCGGGGGTGGGAAGTGTATGGGAGGTTCATCGGGATTGAACCCCCGCAGCAATCTCAGGCTGTAGATCTCAGTCAAACACCTTAATGTCATGGCCAACTACGGGGGTTGAGCTAGTGTTATAATTCATGCTCGGTGTTTCCCCGCAGAGCATTTTATCCGGTTCTCGAGCCCATGCTTGCTTACATCTTGTAATACCACTCTAACTTTAATATATGGGTCGGGGACCCACCTTAAATAGGATTTGAATGACATCAATAATATAAATAAATCACTACTTTCGGGCTTTCACATTCTCTTTTGATTTTTTAAAACAAAATATTTGATTTTATTTTTATTTTTATGATGATATTAAAAATTAAATTTAAATGACGATGGATGCTACAACACTTCCTAATATAAATTTCATTTGCCAGTATATATCCATCGTTTTGATGTGTTGGAAATTAGCCCCTCGTGTTACCACTGGTATCTAGTATGTCCATTCCATCAAGACCTCTGTGTCGAAGAGGGAGGTTTTGTGGGAAGAGGTCTGTCCTTTTGCCTAGGAGATTTCTTCCTGTATGTAATCTAGGTGTTCCCTCATTAATCTCTTTCCTGGCAGTAGGCAACCCCTCTTCTTACCTGACCCCTTTGTCTTACCATTCCTGCACCACCAACAAACTTTATAGCAGTGAGCCGCACCGAGTTACAAATGTAAATGAGATGTTTGTCTCGTTCCTCCTAGGGTGGATCTAGGTGCCTACACCATATATGTCGGGGTATAACCCAGATAGATAATTCAACGTATAATATAAGAGATTTGTCCCCCTGGGGCCTTGCTGCCTCCTCAATGTCTACTTACACCCACACACAACCTTAATTCTAACTCGTAACCATAGCCATGAAAATAAAAAGATTCCCCCCCAATAGAAAAAATAAAAGCCACTCCCATTATGGGTTATCCCAACAAAGCTTTCAAGGTTAGCCTCTAACCTTTGCTATGGTAATAGTTTGTCATATCCAAGAATATTAGCCACACAAAAGAGTTGCAAAGATGAGAATATAATTATAGCTTGGTGTAGCTAAGACTAAGGCTCAAATTGAGATAGGGACGAGCCACCAAGAATGACAATTATGGCCCATTATCCCAAACTAAACATGCAACTATTTGACGAATTAATATTTAAATTTACCAATAATCACCATGCAACCCCATATATTGAAGGAAAATCTAATAAATCCACTAAGAGTTGAAAAGGAAACAACTATCATAAAAACATTCAGGAATTAGAAACTGATATTGAAATGATTGAACTTTCAATACAGGGCTTGTGCCAATCTCCCATTAGAGCCAACCCAAACTATCATGTCCAAACTTCTCCCCAATGCACCTGCAAATTTCCCAAATGGTATGAATGAAAGTAAAATAGTTGCACCTTTTGAGTTTACATTGCGTTTGTTGGGTCCTTCCAGGCTTGTTGTAGGCTTTAACCTTGTCGCTGAGCATAATATAAATTTATTCTGAAAGCTCATATGTGCCACCATTGTGGAGAGTTAATGACACTTAGGATATACACCAACTTTGAATAATACCCTCTCACACATGTGGCAGTCATGAATGTTTGGGATGAAAACTACACCAGGTTGGATGGCTTCTAGCAGAAGCTTTGTGAATGTATATGGGTTATTATACCACTAGTGTTGTTAGTGGTGAGTAGAATAATTAATGGGAGATGAAATTGTGGTGTTTGAACGAGATAACCTGCTTGGTTCAATTGGGAGGCATCTTGGAGGGCCAAGCAGGCGTCTTGACTAGTGGAGGAAACTGACTATGTTTGCAGTCTAGAAATACAAATTGTTTTTGAATGCAATTAAGGACCAAACTGTTATCTCGGACCCTAGGTTGCTCAGTGAACAAGGGCTGGTTTTTTATGGTCATCTAACATTTGGATCAGACTTGGGAAGCATGAGGTTTCCTATGCGACCTTGGCGCAATAGGGTTGTGTTTGTCAGTGAGGGGTCTAGAGTTGATGTTTAGGTAACTCCTTCTTTCCTACCTTTAATTGGAATTCTAGTATATGTTCGTATTTCTCGCATTTTGGGAGATTTCAGTTTAAGTTCTTGGTCTTTTGATATTTTGGGTGTTATGTTCCTAGCAGAAAAATCCTTTATAGTTTTCTATTGTGTATTGCAAAGGAGCGGGTATTGGGTTTCGTGCTAGAAAGCTTATGGATCTGGTTTTTTAAAATTTCCTTGGTTACAACTTCCATTAAAGAACATTTGAGGTAAAAAATGGTCCTCAACACTAAAATGTACAACAAAAATAAATTTTATAAGAACGATTAGGTTTCAATATGATGATGTCAACCATGGAGGACGATTCACCATTTTTGGAGTAAAAAGATTAACAAAAAAAACTATTTTTTCAACTCGTATTTTCAACTTATATCCTTATGATTTTACTGAAATTTTGAGAGGGAGCACTTGTTGGATGTAGAATTTAATTTTGCATCCAAGGAGTCCCCATGTTGGATACTTTCGATGACCCCTATTACACGAAAAATGTGAATTACTTGAAAAAATGTGATTGCAATCATGTTTTTTCAATTCTTTTACATTTTTCGTATAATAGGGTCCATCAAAAGTATGAAACATGGTTACTCCTTGGATGTAAAATTAAAATCTACATCCAATAAGTTCTCTTGCTCAAAATTTAATAAAAATCATAGGGATATAAGTTGAAAATACGAATTAAGACTCTCTTGCTTAGGGGCTAGAGCATAGGAGGATTCTGGTATCCTCCTTGCCTGATCAACTAAGATGGGGTAACAACACCGAAGGAAACTTTAACCTCAAAGAAGCTAAACAGGTAGTAATAGGATTTAACTACCTCAACCCTAATCAAGTTTGGAAGAATCTTTGGCAAAGCCCCCACTAGATTAAAATAAAGTTATTTATTTGGCTAGATCATCAAAGGAAAATTTTAACTTGGGAGAACCTCCTAGAAAAAGGCTTCACTGGAATTTCCAAATGTTACCTTTGTGGCTCACAAGAGGAGATGATGGATCACCTTCTAAACCTTTTCCCTTTCACCTCTACAGTATGGGAATGGGTGGCCTCAATCTTTAGGCACACTGATAGGGACAGGCTCAGCATCCCCAACAGTTTGAAGAATTGGAGGAAAAAATTCTCAGGGAATGAAATCATTAATAAAGCTTGGACTTTGGTTCCAGGATTTTTCATCTGGGATTTTTGGAAAGAACACAATAATCGGATCTTCAAGAACAAATCAAGAAAGCCCCAGCATATACTTGACCAAATTTTAAGGTAGCTCAGAGACACAATCAACAGCTTGTTAAGGAAACTCTCTAAGGACCCTCCACTGCCCCAAGATGCGTGTATTATATTGCATTTGGATCTCCAGTCTATAGGCCCATAAGGCATAATCAAAGGTGTGCGCCAAACAAATGTAGATATAAATATTTGGAATCTTCCTCCACATGGCTCCTTAAAGGTCAACATAGACAGAGCATCTACGGGTAATCCAGGGTTAGCTAGTTTTGGGGGTGTTATAAGAGATGAACAAGGTCAAATAAAGGAGATCTTTCATGGCCACTTGGGGAAGGCCACTAATAATATGGCGGAACTCATGGCCTTAGAGCAATGCTTGGAAATCTTGGTGGATTCAAATTCACACAATGTCATCATTGAAGTAGATTCAGAATTGATTATTAGAGTGGCCAAGAACATATGCAATGGTACATCACTGGATAAAGTTTCGAAACACTGGAGACTATCATAGGTCTTTCATTGTATCTACACTCTCCTGCAAACCCTAAGAATTGTAATATTTGTCCATGTGAAAAGAAAAGCTAACATGTTAGCCGATCGTTTGGCGAATGAAGGAGTGATCAATAAGGAAAGGGACACTTAGCACGTTTGGGAGTTGTTACCACCAGGCAAACTGTTAGAGGATTGGCTCTATCAGGCTACCAAAGATAGGGATCGATGGATTGACAGGATGGATTGAGGAGGCTCAGGAGACAGGAGGGAGGATATGGAAGCCTAAACTGTTTGCCGGTTGTGTGGCAGCAGTCCGCAGATTGTATTGGCATGAGGACTGATTCTGGAAATGTTGCAGGTTTGATCAACCATCGATCATTGTAAGGATCAATGATGATCCTTTGATTAACGAAATATTGTTATAAATGAGTGTTTGTGTGTTAAAAGGAATATGGCAGAGAAACAGGGGTTTAAGCGTAAATCCATTGTTAAGCTGAAGATCTGTGGCGTTGGCAGAAAGGAACGAGAACTGTCCGATGGGATAGATCGACGGTCATTGCATGGCAGAAGAGCAGGAAAGTTAACTCGCGAAGGAAGTGGTTTCTCGAGCCATAAGTGGTATTTTGGGTGGGGTCTAAGTGGTGAACAATTTTTCAACGCAGGCCTTCGATTCCACTCATCAAGCGACACGTAGCAGCGAGGAGGAGAGAGGAAATCGCTTTTTTGGGTAGTTAACCCTCGTGCTACTTGTCCGCTCGAAATAATCGTGGATCGTTGGATCCACAAAGTGTAAATCAACGGTGGAGATTAAGTCATGCAAGTTGTCTAATCGACAATCGGTGGAAGAAGAAGGAGTTGGATTGCGATTCGTTGATTTGTGAGTAGGCGATTCACGAATAGCCGTTGGATCATTGATATAGATGGATGGATGGGATTAGGCCGATCAGTGATTGGTGTTCGAAGAGTGCAGTGGGAAGGCGATGGGTAGGAAGTGCGGACCCGTCGATTTTTATGGTGGTGGGTGTAATATGTTTGAAGTCTGACCTTAAGTGTTGTGGGTCGGGTTTCTGTGTAATCCATTTATTCCGATAGAGTGAATGGTTCTGATTTAAAGGTTTAAATCCATTAACGCTTCCATTAGGTTTTGTGGGACATAACCCACAGGCATCTGGATCGAGTTTTGGTAAACGAAAGGGATTTTGGTTCACCCTGTAACATATGTAATGTACCAGTTTGGTTAATAGAAGGTTCCATTCTTAGTTGACCAAAAAAAAAAGGTTGAAAATACGAATTATAAAACAATTTTTTATTTTTTCCCACCAAAACTTGATGAGGTAATCCAATCTTATTTTATTATTTCAACTATTATTTGATAATATTCCTTAAGAGGCCCATTTTAGACCTCAAAATTTATGTAATAGTTTATGTATGCTTTAATTAGAGATGGGAAGGGAAGGGGAATGTGTGGGCTGGTAGTTGGGTGAGCGTGGGGACATCTATCTAGTCCATTTGCACTGGTGTTGGGATTTCAGGTCTTCTCTAGTCACTTGGGCCCACTTCATCGTGTGGGGAGGTGCTTCTCAAAATCCTATTGTTGTCTATGGGATTTTTGTTAGTTATTCACTTCGTGTTGGGCATGGAATCCCCCCAAGGCATGTTTTGGGGCTCAAAGCCCAAGTTTTGATTTGATATTGTTGTAAAGACTCCACAAATTGCAGGCGTAGAGCACAAAAGAGATGATAGAGTCATAAGGTTGTCCACCCTAATCTTGTAATATAATGTCGACCTACCCATGGTCCACGGACCATGGGATCGTATAAATAGAGTGAGGCTCTAAGTTGTAAAGAGACATCGAAGTAGAGAATAGAGGATGGGTATGAAAGGTCTTAGTGATTAAGTCGAAGTGCAAAGTGTGTCTTGGGTCATAGAGTAGGAGAAGGCTCTGCATCTGAGTGCGCAGAGGCCTAGTAGAGTTCGCAACTGAGTGTGCGAACCCCTGTAGCTGAGTGTGTAGGGCGGAGTCAAGTCTATAACCAAGGAAGAGATCAATAAAGAGAAGTTTTATCTTAATTATGTGTTTTTGTTCTTGGGTTAATACATGTTTGATACAATTTGCAAATACACTGTTTCTTTACTGTGCGCACCTGTATGAATGGTTTATATTGTTAAGTATAACTGAAACCATACAATTAAGCTAAGCTAATCAACTAACAATGGATTACTAGTAAGAACTTCGGTAATAATAGCGTTCGGCCCCCGAGTAGGGCTGCGCGAAGGCAACATCTCAGGCTGTGAGGTATGGGAAAGTGCGTGTAGTGACATGCACGCAGGGTCAAACTGCATACCACTTGAACTCATCAGACATCTCCAGGGGTAGAAACCTGGTTCTAGCACCCTCACATACTACTTCGGGTGAGACCTCAGTCCGTGCTCCGTGGACTGTTGCCAAAAGGGCTAGTAGTACCGAGGTTTGTTTGGCTAAATCACCTCTAAACCTGGGTTAGGCCCCAATAAGCCAACAAATGGTTTCGTTGCTAGGACTGGGATTTGCATAAGAGATGTATGATGTCATGTCGCTGGAATCCGACAAAGAAAGAAATTGAAGGGTGGTTGGACGGAAAGATTCACGAGTTCGCAATGCAGGAAAATAGGAACCCACGATTATCGAAGGAACAATGGTTAGAGCACTACGTATATACAAAAATACATGAAATTTTCTTTGCATCCTTCCCCTCTAAGTTATACAAGTGGATTGTGAAGCTAGCAGACAGTCAGGGAAGGTGTAGGCTCGACAAACCAATCGTGTGGACTCCAAAGTTGGTTTGCAGACTAGAAGCGTCGAAAGATAAGATCACACGCGTTGTGGACCATTGGCTCGATTGGATTATAGGAGGTTTTATCACCGAGTTCGCTGTAGATATGTCAGTGAGCTATAGCGAGGCAGAACAATGCTTCCTTAAAGGACTGTGAGGTAAGTACATTAAATCTTTGAACACTTGGATTAAAATGCTACTATGTGAAAAGCAAGTTATGTGAATAAATTGATGTTTGGGGCTACGCGAAGTGGGAGGATATACAAAAATGGAAGTAGCGAAGAATTAGAGACTAGTCCCTTGATTTCACCTCCGCAAGAAAGTGAGGAAGAGCTCACGAAAGTTTCACCAAGAAGCATGATGAGTTTGATAAGGCAGTGAATTCTGCGCATACCACCGCCACCTACACCACCACCAGTTTCACCATCATCACCTCCATCTTCGCCCACACCATCTTTGCCACCACCACAGTTCAATGTGGCAAGTGCAATAAAGTTGCCAGTATTCAAAGGAGTAGGGAACAAAGATCCAGACCAATTTTGGTTTGTAGTAAATGCTATATGGGAAGTGTAAGGAGTCAAGGATAATAATATCAAGAAGGCAACACTGGTTAGCACCTTGCAAGATCACACACTGACGTGCTACATTAAGCACTCCAATGACAATCCGAACGCAGGGATTGCGGATATCCAAGCTATGCTAAACAGGGAATTTAGCAGGCCAAAATCAGAGACACAATTGATTATCGAGTTTAAGGAAATTGCGATGCTTCTAGGCGAGACCCCCTAGAAGCTGGATCAGAGACTGAAGGGTATGATTCATGAAGCCAACATGACCTCGACAGATGGGCAGCACCACACATAGTTTGTAGCGTCACTAACACTACATCTAAGGACCACGCTATCACAAGAAAAACTATCCGCTTAGGCAGAAGCGTTGGAGATTGCAATGAGACTGTACGAGACCCCAATACAAGATCCTAGTCTGGGAGTCCAAAAGATCCAAGCGTAGTTGAAAAACCTGTGTTTGGAGATGCAAATTTTGAAACAGGATAGGACAACTCCCCCAGAAGTGTGCGAGGAAGTATGGTGCATAAAGTGCAAAGGCTAGGGACATGACAAGGACCATTGTCTAGTCTTCGTGAACTACCTGGCGGGAGGAGGGCCAATGCCATTGAGACCAGAGGCACGAGTAGGACCGAGTGTGACGCCTGCATTATGGTGCGCGATTTTTCAGATAGGAGGGAAACATGCTACATGTAACTATCATCTATTACAGACATCCGAACAGTTGTTTTGTAATTTCTGCAGACCAGTAGGCCATGATGAGTGCACCTGTAGAAGTTATGAACTGATGATGGATAAGACTCCTACCTACAGAGTTCTGACCGAAATGCGAGCCCTTGATCAAAATGCAGGGATGGCGCACATTGGATTTCAGGGGCGCGGACGAGGTCGAGGTGGAATGGGATTAAGACAGGGTCACGAATAGCTGATTTGTTACAATTGCGGAGGGCCAGGGCATTATGCCCGTGATTGTAAAAATCCGATGAGAGAATCACGTTTATATTGTACTCAGTTTGATCATGAGATGGGGGACTACCCCACACTGAAAGCGAGGTTGCGCGATAAAGGAACACTCCAGCCTCCCCCAACTTAGAACATGCAAATGATGAGGTCTGAGCTGCGCGAGGAGGACCCGATGTAAAAATTATGCTCCAAAGTGGTATCACAACAAGAGATGACAAAGGTAAGCAGCCAGAAGAGAGCACGTGGGTTCAAAAGGCTCCAAAAAAGGAACCAGAGTTCGATTTGGAGCATGCGAAGGAGACATTCATGGAAGCTAAGAAGAGCTTCACGGAGGCCTCCACTTTAGGTAGTAAAGATCAACTAGAATTAGAGATGGACCCATCAATGCTCATTACCTTTCTAGAGACATGCATGAAGCTGCTGCGTGACAGCAAAGTTGTGAAGGGACTATAAGAACTCATCACTAGATGTGTTGGATCAGAGGAACCACACGTAGTCTGGAAGCTCAGAAGACACACAACACAAACAGGAAGGGAAATGAGATTGACTACCCAAATCAGAGAATATGAAATGGATCAAGTGATTCTGGATCTAGGATCGGATGTGAACATACTGCCAAAGTAGACATGGGAGCGCATGGGCAGGCTCGTGTTGTATTGGTCTCCTATTCAATTGCAAATGGTGAACCAAAAAAAGATCCTACCCATGGGAAGATTGCAGGGAGTAACGGTAGATATAAAAGGTGTGAGCACGCTTATAGATTTCGAAGTGATAGAGATTGTTGATGACAACAATCCCTATCCCACACTACTGGGAATAGATTGGGCCACTAATATGAATGGAGTGATAAATCTAAAGAAGCGCAAGATGATTTTTGAGAAAAAGTCACTACGCGTAGTGGTACCTCTAGACCCTGCGGAAGGATCGAGCTACATAGAACCGGTGCGCAACGATGATAGTGATGATGATCTAGACTATATTTACAAGATAACTGCGTGGGAGAAGGACTAGGTGAATCCAATAGCGAATGGCAGGATTTCGTGGGAGCGCGAAAGCTCTTGCACTTTGGATTTAGACAAGGAAATAGAATGATGGCAAAACCGGTTACACGAGGTAACCACAGTAAATTGCAACATGATGATAAGGTCACTACGTTGTGTAGCAATAGAGGCAAGGGATCTTCCTATGTATGACGGACTGACCACGGTAGATGATTTCCTAAATAAGTTTGAAAAATAAGTACCAAAATAGGAGCACTTTGGTGCTCTGAAATGGGCACTGCGCGCTACGCCGGCAAGGTGGTGGGGTACGCACCAGCGGAATTTTAAGGACTAGCGGGGATGCAGAAGGATGATGTGCCTATGATTTGGGAAATCATAGATGTGGCTAATAGACAAGTATGACGGAAGGGATGATCCACGTGCACACCTCGCGAAATGGGCCAAGGTCTGTGGGGAGAAGCCACAACCTGAATGGGTGCATTTGTTCTGTCATACCTTGGATGTCATACCCATGAATTGGTATACTAAGACAGGGATCTGCCATGGCACGAGCGAATGGGCTATCTTGCGCGAAGGATTCCTATTAACCTTCACATTTGAAGATCGTTAGTGGGATACTGTTGATGATGCACTATAAGCAGTAAAAGTAGTTATCTTCAAAATACCCCAGGAGCCAATGGAAGTACTTCAACCGGAATGGGAGACCCACCTGAGCTGTGCACTGGAGTGTTACAATGTAAATATCTCCTACGAGGATGATGAGGGTCCATGGAAAATTAACATTCCAGAAACTGAAGGCTATCGCGAGGTTCGAGGACCATTGGTTGAAGACCTTGACATCACTGCACCGCTAAAAATGAAGCAGGTAAACATTAGGACGGAGGCTGAACCAAAGTATGCAATGCTCGGTGACTATTGGGATGATGCCACGGTGGACAAGGTCGTTGAGTTACTCCGCTAGTACCAAGGCTTATTCCCGACCAAGATTACGAAATTAAAAGGGATTATTGGTGACTTAAGGATGATGAAGATCACCCTGAAACCTGACACGAAGCTGGTTAAGCAGAGGCCTTACCATTTCAATCTGAAGTATAAGGAAAAGGTCCTTGTAGAACTAGACAAAATGCTCGCAATCGGAATTATTGAGCCAGTGGAAGAATCCGACTAGGTGAATCCTATGGTAGTACAGGAGAAAAAGCAAAAGGGAGAAATAAGAATATGCGTGGACCTCAAGAAGCTGAATGAAGCTTGTGTGCACGACCCATTCCTAACGCCATTCACAAATGAAGTATTGGAAAATGTTGGCAGACAAGAAGCATACTCGTTCATGGATGGGTTCTCAGGGTACCACCAGATCAAGATCATGCTGGAAGACAGGAGAAAAATGACCTTCACAATAGAATGGGGCTGTTTTCAATACACCATTATGTCGTTTGGATTGAAGAACTCGTCAGCCATCTTTTCGCACATCGTTGTTGCCACATTCAAAGAATACATCCACAAGTTCCTGTAGGTCTATCTAGATGATTGGATTGTCTTCGAATTAGTTAAGCACCACGTAGCAAGCTTACGCTTGATGCTGGATACTTTCCAATGCCACCAGATTACATTAAATCTTAAGAAGTGCACATTCCTCGTTCCCTTTGGGAACCTACTGGGACATGTGGTTGCAAATAGGGGCTAATGGTAGACCCCGTAGAGATTTCCGTAATTTTGAATTTGGAAGCACCGCAAAGTGTTAAACAATTGCACGCTACCTTGGGACATATAGGGTACTATAGGAAGTTCATCAAAAGCTATGCCCAAATCACTACGCCGATGGAAAAAATATTTAAAAAGGATGTTACATTTTGCTAGAATGACGATTGCATGAAAAGTTTGGATGTCCTGAAGGAGAAATTGGCCTCCCCTCCTATCCTGGTCTTTGCGAAATGGGATGTGGAGTTTCATGTCCATGTTGATGTGTAGTCTATCAAGTTGGGAGCAGTGCTCACATAGGAGGGCAGGGAAGGTTTGGATCACCCTATTGCGTTTGCAAGTTAGAGATTGTCCAAAGCTGAGAAGAACTATTCCACCACTGAGCGCGAGGGTTTAGTGATGGTGTATGCACTCCAGAAATACCGGCACTATTTGCTAGGAGGACATTTCAAGATGTATACAAACCATTTCGCACTAAAATACTTGGTCGATAAGCCTGTGTTGGGGGGGGCGCATATGTAGGTGGCTCTTATTGTTCCAAGAATATGACTTTGAGGTCATGGTAAACCCAGGACGCCTGAACGTAGGACCGGATCACTTGTCGCGCATTGAGATGGGCGAGGAACCAACTAATTTGGAGGAGGGACTACCTGATGCTCAGCTTTTTGCTGTGCACATTTTGGATAGAAACTTCAAAGATATAATCCACATTCTGACCACATGGACCGCACCGAAGGAATACTCCGTCCAACAGAAGAAGGAATTGGTGGTGCGCGCAGTGGATTTTTCTGTCATCGCGAGGCACCTATATAAAATGGGAAATGATGAGATATTGTGAAGATACGTACCTGAATTTAAGCTAAGTCAGATCCTCGTGGAAGCACATGGGGGTGTTACAAGAGGATACTATGCAGGACAAGCAACTACACAAAAGATTCTCTACGCAGGGTTGTGGTGGCCAACCCTACACCAGGATTCAAAAGCACACTGTAAGGCCTGTGATATATGTCAATGGACTGGAAAACCATCGTGGAGGGACGATATGCCATTAAATCCACAAATGAAACTGTAGCCATTTGAAAAATGGGCAATCGACTTTGTGGGACCGATCAAACCTCAGGGAAAGACGAGTGTACACTACATCATCACTGCAACAGAGTACCTGACACAATGGGCAGAGGTGCATCCGTTCAAAGACTGCACGACTGCTACGGCCGCGAAGTTTTTGTTTGATAACATGTTGATCCGATTTGGCTGTCTAAAAATCTTAATGAGTGATCGTGGAACAAATTTCCTAAACGAAACCATCGGCGCGCTCACAAAAGAGTTACATGTGTATCATCAGAAGAGTAAACTGTATCACCCACAAGCCAATGGGATAGTAGAGGCATTCAACAAAATACTGGAGACTGCGCTGACCAAAGTGTGCAACGCGTAGAGAAGTGATTGGAACCTATGTGTACCTGCAGTGTTATGGGCTTACAAAACAACGTGCAAGAAACCGATGGGATAAACACCTATCCGGTTAGTTTATGGCATGGAAGTTGTCATGCCAATGGAATATATCGCACCTAGTCTACAAATAGCAGTGCTCATAGGGATGACGGACCGCGAAGCTCTAGAAGAAAGACTTGTGCAATTAGAAGAACTTGAGGAGGAACGGTTCGTCGCAGGTTTTCATCAACAGGTTAAAAAACATCGTGAAAAGGCTTGGCACAATTGCTATATTAAGTTGCACACATTCAAAGTAAATGACTTGGTACAACTATATGACAGTAAGTTTGAAAAATTTTCGGGGAAATTCAGAATGCATTGGTTGGGACCATACGTGGTTAAGGAAGTCACAAATAGAGGTGCGGTACAAATCATCAAATTAAATGGAGAACCCTTCCCAGGAAAAGTGAATGGAAGCCGCTTGAAGCCTTACACGAGTGGGCCGACTATATGAATAGTCTACAAAAGAACAGTCTTCATGCTCCAGGGAGCCGGAAAAAGGCGTAGGATTATAAAAATATACCAGTACATATGTATGGGAACAATTCAGTCACAGAGGTCTCAGAATAGAGGATGCAATAGATTCAAAAAGAAGCAGCTCAGTGCACGACAGACATCAACACAGTGCGAGAACAGTTGGAGGGACTCTGCACCAATATCGCTGCGCCAATCGAGTGACTCAAGGGCGAGTCATGATGTTTGTGTTGGGGGCCTGTTGGGCATGGAATCCCCCAAAGCTATATTTTGGGGCTGAAAGCCCAAGTTTTGATTTGATATTGTTGTAAAGACTCCAAGAATTTTGGGCGCAAAGAGAGAAAGAGATGATAGAGTCATAGGGTTGTCCACCCTAATCTTCTAATATAATGTCAGCCTACCAATGGTCTACGGACCATGGGATCGTATAAATAGAGCCAGGCTCTAAGTTGTAAAGAGACATCGAAGTAGGGAATAGAGGATGGGCATGAAAGTTCTTAGAGATTAAGTCGAAGTAAGAAGTGTGTCTTGGGTCATAGAGTAGGAGAAGGCTCTGCACCTGAGTGTGCAGAGGCCTAGTAGAATCTACAGTTGAGTGCGCAGGGTAGAATCAAGTCTATAACCAAGGAAGAGATCAATAAATAGAAGTTTTATAGATCAATAAATAGAAGTTTTATATTAATTCTATATATTTGTTCTTGGGTTAATACATGTTTGATATAATTTGCAAATATGTTGTTTGTTTACTACGCGCACCTGTATGAATGGTTTATATTGTTAAGTATAACTAAAAGCATACAAATAAGCTAAGTTAATCAACTAACAATGGATTACTAATAAGAACTTGGGTAATAAAAACATTCAGCCCCCGAGTAGGGCTGTGCGAAGGCAGCATCTCAGGCTGTGAGGTACGGGAAAGTGCGCGTAGCGACGTGCGCGTAGGGTCAAACCGTGAACCACTGGAACTCATCAGACATCTTCAGTGTGTGGAAACCTAGTTCTAGCACCCTCCCATACTACTTCGCATGAGACCTCAGTCTGCGCTCTGTGGGCTGTTGCCAAAAGGGCCAGTAATACCAAGATTTGTTTAGCTAAATCACCTATGAACCTGGGTCAGACCCCAATAAGCCAACACTTCGACAAAAGGGTTGTTGTTGGAGAGTAGTGTGATTTCAAGGAGAGTGGTGTTACAACACTCCTAGTCAGAGTAGTGTATTAGTTTGGTTAATCAGTCTTGGTACCTAGAGGTGGATGATATGTTGCGCCAACGCGAGCATACTCGTTGCGGAAGAAACCATCGAGGCCAATATGTGGAGCGGGAATCTCAAGAGTCATATGTTGATGCAGAGGGAGGATAAAATGTGGTGGGGGAGGTAGCCCATGAGGAGGCCTAATCATCGGGTTGCATGGAGAAGCCAACATCCCTATCCATGATAGCTGACCAATTAACAGATATTCAAGCCTTTTTACAGGTCTATTTGGCACATCACTCCTGACATGTAGGTCAGTACTATTAGGGCTCATAAAACCCTAATTCAATTGTTACATGCCCTAGACAAGTCATCACATTGAGTGCTTCCTTCCATGAAAGTTTCCTGGCTTGAAGCCTTGCTAAAATGCCTCCTTGGGACACCAACACAGCCTTGGTCAGGGGTAACTATGCTACAAAGCAGGCAAGCCCATTCTGGCCTGCACTGCAGTGCACTTAGGCCCTCTTTGACCTACGTTGGGCGAGATTGAGAAATATTTTCATAGGGTTCTGGGAATATTCCTTGATTTTAGATGATTCTAGAAGGATCTCTTCTCTTATCTCCTCTTGTGAGCTCAAAATTGGATAGGCTAAGGATCCACTAACCTCCTATCCTCTCATCCCTTGCTCCATGGAAACTAACTCCAAGTTTGGAAGGCCATTCAATACCCTCATTTATGACAAAAACACCTCCATTTCCTATAAATTGAGCACTCATCATAGTGATCAGGGGGCTAGAATCTAAAGTTTGTAAGGAAATTTTGTTTGTTTGAGAATTGAGTTCATGTTAAGCAATGTTATGCTGCTAGATTGGTGTGCTTTTGATGTGGTGAGGGTTGGACTGAAGCTGGAGGAGTGGCAGAGGATCGAACTATATTAGGTGATCCTCTTCCTTCTACATTAATAAAGAGTTTATTCCTTTTCTCATTTTATTGTTCATATCTATGATGATTATGTGCTTCAATGTCTTCGATTCCATTGGATTATAGTAGATAGATCATGTATGCTTTGATTGTTTGTTGTTTCTATTTATGTTGATATAGGTATCAATTGGGTGGATTTAGTTCAACATAGAGCAACGGGAGCAATTCAAAGGGGATTAAGGAAGGAAAATAATACAAGTTCGTTTCTTCATCTCATCTATCTACTATAAGAAAAGGTTAAATTCCTTTCTTTCTATTGTTCTAGGTGTAGCTACCCACCTAGGGAAAATGTGTTTATCCGTAGATACAAATTCCATATAACAACTTGGCGACCATACTGGGGATTGACTGTCATTCTTGGTGGCTTACCCTCATAATATTACATCCTAGTAGACTTTGCTTGACTTCATTGATCTTATTTCAACCTTTTCGAAGTGTCATAAAATATTCATTTCTTTGAAAAAAAAATTGTCGTAAAGTCTTTGTTTCTCATGAAAAGTATTAATTGATTGTTTATGCATCTAGTTCCTTTTTGTTCATCTAAACATTAAAGGGACATAAAAGAAAAACTTGCATTGTGCATATTGTAGTTTGTGAATGCTTGATAGGAATAGCTAGGGAAATTGCGTTAGGTGTGCTCTTTGTCAAAGATCTGCTTGCTCTATCCCTTGTAGTTACGATTTTCATTGTTAATTAAATGAAAGAACGTTTCTCATGTTAGTTGCATTCTGGGAATTGAAAAAATACATCACATGGTGAACATTGAAAGGCAAATCCTTAAGATCAACTTAAAAGTTATCTCAATTAACATAATGGAGCATTGTCACATAACGAATAACATTTAGAGGTTCTAGGCTAGAGACATGCTCTGGCGTCATAAAACATATCAACTGTCATTAATTGTCTGCGATACATTTTGAGTGTGATACCTCATTCCATGTATGTAAGTATATCATAGCTCATCCATGTACCTTTGGGTATATAGGGTGGTGTTATAGTACGAAAAGTATAAAGGAATGCTCTCACTATGCGGTTTCGCATTAGACAACGCTAACACGGATTGGGCCTCCACGTACTTTTGGGTATATATGGGAGGACTACATTAGGTTGCTATCCATCCTTAGGTAACTGATTTGAGCGCATTGTACACTGTGATACACCGAACACAGCATTCAGGGAGATTGCCTGCATGTATGTTAAGTCCTTGGTTTATTGAGGCAGTATATTGCAGTTCGTAGTTACTTGGTAATCCTTTTGCCTAAATTATCCCTCTTTTGTTTTGTTATGTTATTTTGATTAAAATAAAATTAATTGACCGCAGATAACATTCTCCATGTCACTCCTTAGTTGATCTTAGGTTGAGACATATGGAAACAACTTCGGAGTCCACCGATCAAGGAATTCCTTTTGATGGGAATCCTAGTCCTTTTCCTCCTTTCGGAAATATTAGTGCTCCATATATAGCTACATTATTCCTTCTGGGATTTACCATTGGCTTTCCAGTATGGTTGTTTTCAACCTCCTTGGTTCAAAATTTCGTGATTTCTCCGCAATCAAGTATTCCTCCATCTGGAAAAAATCAACCTCCAATTGATCATAAAGTTGACCCTTTACCTTCTTCGTTGGTTGTTTCTTCCTCCCCTTCTTCCTCTTCCTCTAATGAAAGTATTGAAACTAGTAACAAGGTGGATAAGAAGAAGAAGAAATGGAAGAAGAAGAAGAAGAAGAAAATTCTGCAAGGGGGAAACCAAGCAACCATTGTTTCGAATGCAACTTCTGATGAGAAACCATTCGATAAGCCTCACAAACTTCAATATCCTTGCAAAATTTGTACGGGAGACCATTTTCTTCGAAATTGTTCTAGTATTCCTTAGATATTAGAAGAATGGTCTTCTCGTTCACATCATCCTGTGTCATCAACTTTTGGATATCATGCTGGTGACACACCACCAACTAGTGGTAGTAAAGTTCATGGAAAGAAGGGTAATGTTAAGTTTCCCTGTAGGTTATGTGAAGGGAATCACCCCATTCACCTTTGTCCCTATATAGATGAAGCCCAAAAAGTGTTGGATAACCATCCTGCTTCTCTGCAGTGACTTCCATTTGGTTACATGAGACTTTCCCTTAATCCTTCACTAGTTGATGAATTGACTGACCGAAATCAACTGTCGGTCAAACCCACTCTCTCTGAGTGTGAATCCCATGAGTCTATACCTGACCAATCACAGGTCGAGGAAACAATTGACCCAATTTCACCTTCAGTTAATCGTACCTTTCCTGTAGAGAGTGAGTATGATACCACTTAGGTTCTTTTGGTTCCTTCAGATTCCCATGAGCTTGGAGGCAACCCTCTTGTTGCATCAAGATAGGAGGAAAATCCTCCCATTCTCATAACTCAAGGGGGTAATTCTCCTGTTCTTATGGTACCCGCTCCAAGTAGTCTGGTCACTTCCTTTGATTGGAATCGACTGACAGAATGTCATCTTCCTTCTTATGTGCCTTTCCAGATCATAGTAGAGGTTTATAATATGATTGTATCTGGCACTATTATAGATGAAGATGCATCTTTGAGTATCCTTTCCTCCACTTCTTGGAGAGCGTTCGGTTCGCCAACACTTGTGCCTATTACCTAGAATATGTTGGCTTTTAACAGAGGAACCAGTCAACCATTAGGGATCCTCCCTGTCAGACCAGGCAGTAACTCCTCAAAATCCATTCATTATATTCATTTAGGTTGGTCTTTATTATATACATGAGGGAGATACTGTTCATTTCATCTCCCGGTGACTCTTCATATTTTCCATTATTTATTTACATCAGTTACACTTATTCACCCAATCCTGATGATTAGGTGTCAACATTCCCCCCTTAATATGAAGGGATGTTGGTGAGTCCAAGCATCGTTCTGAATCTTTCAAGCTTTTCTCTTCCAAGTGCTTTAGTGAAGATGTTTGCGATTTGCTCATTAGTGGAACAATGGCAGAGTTGGATTGTTTTGGCCTCAACATGATGTCGAATCAAATGATATTTAGTATTGATGTGCTTCGTTCGATCATGGAACTTTGGGTTCTTGGCAAACTTTATTGCTGAGGTATTGTTAATCATGAGTGGAGTCGATTGTACTTGTTTTACCTGCAAATCTTCAAGAATTTTCCTGAGCCACACAATTTCTTTTGTTGCCTCAACTGGTGCAACATATTTTGCTTCTGTTGTGGAATTTGTTGGAACTGATTATTTATGTGATCTCTAGGAGACAGCTCCTGATCCAAGACTCCTAGCATAACCTAAAGTAGATACCCTAGTTTCTTTCTCTCCATCAAAGTCTGAATCAGAGTATCCAATCAAGATGAAGTCGTCCACCTGTGTATACTTGATTCCAAAGTCTTGAGTTCCCTTCAAGTACCTTAGAACTCTTTTTGCAACAAACCAATGTCCCTCACAAGGATTTTGCATAAACCTGGAGAGGATTCCAACAACAAACGAAATGTCTGGTCTAGTAGTAGTTAGGTAGTTGAGACTTCCTACAAGCTATTTATACTTTGTTGCATCCTCATTTTCTTTTCCTTCAATGGATGTGAGGTTTAAGTTTTGTTCCATTGGAGTAGTAAGATGATTGCATTTTGTCATGCCAAGCCTATTCAATAGATCTCCAATGTACTTCTTTTGAGAAATAAATATGGACTTTGGATGTTGAGTTACTTCAATACCAAGATAGTAATGAACATAGCCCAAATAAGTCATTTCAAAACCTTTCCTCAATTACTTCTTTATGGATGTAATGTAGCTTTCATTGTTCCCTGTCATCAAAAGATCATCTACATATACCACAAGATATACAACTGTTTTGCCAACTTTCTTAACAAATAAAGTTGCATCATCAAGATCATAATGTTTGAAATTTAGTTTCAGAAGATGCTCAGTTAGTTCTTCATAACAAGCTCGCGGTGCTTGTTTTAGGCCGTACAAGGATTTCACAAGTTTGCATACTTTATGTTTATGTCCTTTCACAACAAATCCTTCAAGCTGAGACATAAAAACATTATCTTTTAGATCTACATTTAAGAAAGTAGTTTTTACATCCATTTGATGGAATTTCCAACCGTTCTAAGCTGCTAAGGCAAAGAGTGTGCAGATGGTAGCCCATTTTGTTGTGGGGGAAAATGTCTCCTCATAACCGACCCATTCCTTCTGTGCAAAACCTTTTGCCACAAGCGTGGCTTTGTTCTTGTCAAGTGAGCCATCTGCTTTATACTTGTTCTTGTAGACCCACTTGCAGCCAATTGGTTTGGTTCCTCATGGAGGATCAACCAGCTTCCAAGTGCCATTCTTTATCAAGGCATCATACACCTTTTGCATCGCTTCTTTCCATTCATCATGAGAAGCAACTTCTTTGAAGGAAGTTGGTTCGAAATATGTAGACAAATTCAATTCAAAATCATAAAAAACATCCATATTAATAGGTGAATCAGAGTCATCTACATCACCTCCATTTTGCTAGTTTTAATTTCTAGTTCCTGTCTTTCCAACCTCATCAAGATGAACACTTTCAAGTGTCTTTGTCAACCACCTTGGGGGACCTTTCACAGATGGTCCAGGCTGCTCCGTTGATTGAGTTGGGACTGAATCAAGATTCAGTCTCCCAATTCTATCAATCACATCACTTAAAGTATCATCTGTTGTTGGAGTTTCATGTGGGGGAGAGAGTTCTTCAGAAGAAGATTCCACAAGTTGATCTAGTATAGGAATCCCCCCTTCAAGATGTGGAATCTGATTATCAAATTCTTGAAATGATTTTGCATTTGCGAATCTATCCAAATGATCAAGTTGCCGCTCAACAACATTGTGAGTTTTGGATGTTTCAAGAAATATTACATCTCTAGATACAACAAACTTTTTATTGACGTCATCATAAAGATGGTATGCTTTGGAGGTGTTTGAATACCCCAAGAAGATACACTTACGACTTCTTGCACCAAGTTTGTTTCTATGTACCTTTGGTATTAAGGCATAACAGGTGGAACCAAAGACCCTGAGATGCTTTACCGAAGGAATGTGCCCATACCACATTTCATAGGGAGTCTTGTTTCTGATAGCATCCGATGGACATCTATTTTTTTTATATACAACACATAAAACTGCATCAGCCCAAAACATCAATTTTACATTTTTGAAGTTTCATCACCAAGGAAATATGCAATATGCTAGTTCATTTAGAATGTATTATGACCAGAAATCAGAGTTGCATAACTCACATAACAAATCAGTACATATTCAAAGTAGCAGTCTAATAAGTACATAGGAGGAAATTATATATAAAAAAATGGTGATCTTAAATGGTGCACATATTTTAGAGAATGGAAGTTTAGGCCTTTTCACCATGAATCCATACACATTACCATCCATCACATTACATTCTTCCAACATAGACCTGGAAACGTTTGGCCGCGCTCACTAAAAACAAAAGATTCATCAGAATCTCTATGCAAGAGCTTTAACTCTCCAAGAAGCGGAGCTCACGAGAGTAGAAACAAGAGAATGGGAATCTCTTCCTGGAGAGACAGTGGAAATTAGAGCAGACTTACAACAACAAAAGCCACAAACCACGAAATCTTGGGGAAGGCATGAGTAGCATGTACATTGGCAATGGTTACAACACCCATCAACTTGCTCAGCTCCTCATCATTGCGAACGACAAGTTGAATATGTCTTGAAACTATATGATTCTTCTTGTTATCTAGGGTAGCATTGGAAACAAGTTCCAAAACCTCAGCAACCAGATATATAGTGGCAAGGTACACTGAAGCACCGAATCTGATATTCAAACTAGGGCTTAGTGCACACAACAATGACTTTCAAGCGGTATGGAATTGATTAAGAAAATGGTCTACGTGTTGGCTACAACGTGCAGGATGGAATTGGCGAAGTGGAGGTATGTAGATTGAAAACAATGTAAAATCACAATGTATATCAGGTTCTTTACACAAGAAATGGCAGGCTGCTGCAAAGAATGTTACAACCTGACTAGTATGACAAGAATTATCCAATGATGCACAATTAAAAAATGTGGAACTGTTGAGCACCAAGAATAACACTACGTTTCCAACCAGGAGGTCGAGGTCGATACCACTACAACGGAACGGAACTACCACGCTTCCGCTGCACTAGATTAAAATGCGTATGGTAGTGGTTCAAGAATGTGGGTGCAGGCCTCAAGAGCATGGAAGAGGTGTGAGTTCTACAAAATAGGCAGGAAATGGATACTAGAAGTTACACAAAAGCTAATTTTGCGAGTTGTCTTTGATACCATGTCAGACCAGTCAATAACTCCTCAAAATCCATTCGTTATATTCATTCAGGTTGGTCTTTATTATATACATGAGGGAGAGACTGTTCATTTCATCTCTCGGTGACTCTTCATATTTTCCGTTATTTATTTACATTAGTTACACTTATTCACCCAATCCTGATGATTAGGTGTCAACACTTCCTCAGTTTCCTATTACTTTGGGAGGGAAAATTGTTTATCTCAATGTGATGGTATTCCCAGGCCCTTTAGATTACAATTTACTTCTTGGGCATGACTATGTTTATGACATGGGAACTATTGTTTCAACACTCTTTCAAGTGATGTGTTTCCCGCATGAAGGCAAAATTGTCACCGTTGACCACCTTTCATTTCCCGGCCCAAATATGGCTTCCAGTCAACCATCTTCCCTAAATGATCATTTTGTCCCAATGGTATCTTCCCCAGCACGGGTCAATTGTGTGGCAACCAGTTCCATGCCTACATAAAATTACGACCAATTCCGTGATGTTGTGCATTATGTACTAGGGGAATTGGAACCAGATCTCTTTAATGGATTCCTTGATACGTATCCCTTCCAAAGCATTGTTCCCCCATCTGATGAGAACCTCTTGGAAGTCATGACCTCTTATGGGTTGTAATCAAGGAAACATGAGCATAGTTCTTTGTCTTGTGTCAAGCTCATTAAAAAATGAAACAAGGAATTTGATGACAGTTCTTTTACTTTGTCAACCTCATTAAAAAAATGAAATAGGTTCCAGAGAATAGTTCCTTGTCTTGTGTCAAGCTCATTAAAAAGTGAAACAAGGTCCCCTGGAGCAAAGTTCCCAGTCAAGCCTTTGATTAGATCTCTTAAAATCCCAATCGATTCTTTCACTTGATCTCGTAAATGAACCTTCATTCCATCCACATGATAGCCATAAGTATTCTACTTAGGTTAAAGTAACGAAGCTTGGGGGGCATGCACTTAGAATCAAGTCATCATGTTAGAGGCATGTAAACCAATCCAAGCATAGTTTTTCGGTTCAAGCTTGTCTAAAAATGAAATTGAATCCAAGCATAGTTTTTTGTTTCAAGCTTGTGTAAAACTGAAACTAAATCCAAGCATAATTCCCTATGGTTCAAGCTTGTGTAAAAATGAACCCATCTCCATTTTAACCCTCGTGATTTCCATTATATTAGCCTCTTCCATCAGATAAGCCTTGGTTTCTCTCCTTCCATCGTCACTATCTACTTGGCCGATCATACACTTTCACTTGGTTGTTTTACCCTTTTTGAGGAACAGTTGCAAGGAGTGGTCTTATTAAACAGCCTCTTCACATAAATCAACATGGTTTGAGAAATTCCAACATCACCAAAACCAGTTGATATCCTAGACACCACTCGTTCCTCTAAGTGGAGTCCTCTTTAAGATATTTTTAGACTCTCGAAATATGAAAAGATTGCCGAGCACTTGTCCTTTTCAGCTGGTAAACGGATTGGAAACAACATCTACTCAATATAAGTTTAACCCTTTTCTGGACTGAGATAGATTACTTACGAAAGAGGAATACATTGATAGAACATGGTCAATAGCTTCTCTCTTGTATTATTTTATGTTTTTTTGGACTTGAGAGACAAATTTATGAAAAATAACTTGTGGAGTTTTCTTTTTGTCCCTTTTCAAACTCTCTACACATGAAAAGGACCGAGTTCTCATTGTGGTTAAACTCGTTAAAACATCAAATAGAGATAAAAGTGTTTATCATGACAAGACCAAGTTTCACCTTCGCTAGACTCCTTAAAACATCACATAGTGATGGATTCACCTGAAGGGTGGAATTATTCTACAAGAATATGTTATCCTCCTCAAGCTTGTTAAAAAATAAAGAGGTATTGGTCAGCAATGACTAGGGAAAATGGGAAAAGGGATAAATCACTTTATGTTAGCAAGTCGCTCTTGAACATGACACTTTCAATTCATCTCTGTGACTATTCGGGTTGGCTTATCTGCTTTATGGTTATCATACCTATGGTCTATCAAACCATCCATCACTTTGGTTTTGGGTCAATGCTACCAATTCATTCAGTGTCACCGACATGTTCAAGAGAAGTCACTCAGTAAATTCATCCTTTGCAATACTCATAAACCTTCATTTTCATGACCGCCATTTCTGAACCTTGTGTCATTTGTCACATTCTGTCTCCAAAATCATTACACTCGTTTCGTGTCGTTGATGTGGGATACATCAAGTCCCTCTTGCGACAAGTCGCTTCTTGTCGGCATCAACACATTATCCAAGAAGTTGACTTAGAAAATCCCCTTCCAATACCTTGAGGCTTGCATACATCAATAACAAGTTTCTCGCTTCCAGCGACAAGTTGATATCACTTTCCTTCGATTGAAAGACTTTGTATGGTGTTCGACATCAAAACATCTATTCACACCATGCAGAATGTACTGTAGTACCTTGAGAATCATTATCATTATCGGTGATCTCTCTCGTGTATGTTAACGACTTACATCATTGGCTAGTAATCAGACAGTGTCTTCCCATGTTCGACTTCAGATCACATATTCACATGGTTATACTCATACTTGAATGAATGACTAGACGAGATAGAAGACCCCGGATCTAGTTTTATCCATCTGGGTTGCGATGTCAAGAGAGTACTAAATCATTTGTACGATGGATTTACATAGATGGTCATCCTATCATGGGTCTATATCTGTATATGAATATCTATGTACATGTAATGAAAAATTTATATGTTGAGTATGGGTATGCCTTCCCTCAACAATTCATGAAAAAATTCAAAATATCATGATGTTATGTATTGTAATTGATGCAAGTCACCGTCCACTTCAGATCCTCTCCGTCACATCATAAAGCATATCACTCGACATTATCATTTTCAACTTCATGCTTTAGGGGGAAATTGTTACAAGTCTAATTGGGCACATCACTCCTAACATTCATATCAATATTATTAGGGCTCATCAAACCCTAATTCAGTTGCTACATGCCCTAGACAAGTCATCACATTGAATGCTTCCTTCCATGAAATTTTCCTGGCCTGAAGCGTTGGTGAAATGCCTCCTTAGGACACTAGCGCAACCTTGGTCAAGGGTAACTATGCTGCAGGGCAGGCAAGCCCATTTTGGCCTGCACGACAGTGCACTTAGGCCCTCTTTGACTTGTGTTGGGCGAGATTAAGTGAAATTTGCATAGGATTCTGGGAATATTCCTTGATTCTAGATGATTCTAGAAGGATCCCATCTCTTATCTCCTCCTATGAGCTCGAAATTGGATAGGATAAGGATCCATTAAACTCCTATCCTGTCATCCCTTGCTCCATGGAAACTAACTCTAAGTTTGGAAGGCCATTCAATACCCTCATTTATGACAAAACTACCTCAATTTCCTATAAATTGAGCACTCATCATAGTGATCAGGGGGCTAGAATATGAAGTTTGTAAGGAAATTCTGTTGGTTTGAGAATTGAGTTCATGTTAAGTAATGTTATGCTGCTGGATTGGTGTGTTTTTGATGTGGTGAGGGTTGGACTAAAGCTGGAGGAGTGGCACAAGATGAAACTGTATTGGGTGATACTCTTACTTCTACATTAATGAAGAGTTTATTCCTTTTCTCATATTGTTGTTCATATCTATGATGATTATGTGTTTGAATGTCTTCGATTCCATTGGATTATAGTAGATAGATCATGTATGATTTGATCGTTTGTTGTTTCTCTTTCTATTGATACATGTATCAATTGAGCAGATTTAGTTCAATTGAGAGCAACGAGAGCAATTCAAAGGGGATTGAGGAAGTGAAAGACTACAAGTAAGTTCCTTCATCTCATCTATATACTATAAGAAAAAGTTAAACTACTTTATTTATGTTGTTCTAGGTGTAGCTACCCACCTAGGGAAAATGTGTTTATCCATAGATGCAAATTCCATATAACAAGCCTCCCTTGATGTCATCCACCAACAAAGATATGTTGACAAAAATGAAATCATGGTTTATGTCAATGATTTCGAGTACATCCATGGAGAGTTTTTGGAGTGTCTTGCTTCAGTGAGATGTAGTCAATGCCACAACAACGATCGAATGGATGATATCGAGGCGCAATTAGTGCATATTGAATATCGTAGTTATGAAGGGCATGACCTTCCTGTGGCACTGTGTCGCTGTCATGCTTTCAATCCTCTCCCTTGATATGAATATTGTAGGTTTCTTCTTGGTTTTGTTTGTGTTTTGAATAACTTGGCCATTTTTCTTTTGGGACTCATGTAACAAATGGAAATATCTCTTATGTTTTTGCACTTCTCTCCTAGCTAAAAAATATGATCAAAGTTAAACAGGGATAGAAGTTGGCTAACAAGATGAATTTTGTACTTTTTTGAATAATTAATAAAATATTTTGATCAACAAAAAAATTATTTTTCAATATGTATATATTTTAAACAACATTATAAAAAACATTCCAAAAAAAAAACACAAAATACAAACTTATTATCACATATATCATTCATTTAGTTTAAAAAAATCATATCACATCAATTACTAATAAGAATTTCACGTTTATTTGCCTAAAAAGAATATAAATATATTTACCTAATTATTTAACACAGTTAAATAATAAAATAATATAAATTTATTTATCACATATTATTCATCTAAATGAAAATTAAGCTTCATTATTTTAATAGATAGAAATAAATTAAATTAAATGCATAAAGTTTATATATGTTACATTTGTTTTATTTTTTAGCACGGATTGAGAATATATTTATATTTCATAAAATCTGTGCTAGGAGCATAATTCTACAGCCTTAACAAGTATTCTTGCCAATGTAGACTCAACAACACTATAGTGCACAACAAAATTTTAGACTATGATCCAAAACTACGCCATGGAGTAAGCACAAGAGCGTTAGTGTTTTAAAAATGATAGCTTGTAGATCCTCTAAAATAGAGAAACTAAAAAATATACTTACAAAACATGGTTTGCAATCAGACTTAAGTAACTTGGGTTAAGCATAGAAGCCTATCCACTTTTAAGGTTTCCTTTTACTAGATGGAATCCCTCATTCGCGAGTTGATCTGCCTTCTTTCTGTTGTGCCTATCCAAAATATAGTTGTTGATCGCATATTGATCATCTCTATAGAAATTCCAAACATAATCCATATGCAGAATATATACAAAATTACTGCCAAAGTATCATCATAAAAGCACCTATAAATATATGTCCTGCATAAAGACATTTAACTATTTACCATAGATATATATCTCTGAACAAAAAAAAAAAGTGTATATCGTTGAGTATCATTCATGATATGCTTCTTCTTGTAGGTGCTCATCCAAAGGTTGGTGGTAGAACTAGTAGTGTTCATTTCGATTATGCTCTAGTACCTGCAATATCCCTCATGCCTGGTGCATGCCTTCTTTGGATAGACGGTCGGAAATGGTGTTCCTTTCCCTGTAAATGTGACGACATGTAACAAGATCATACTATCCTTTTATCATCAATACTTCATCCAAAATGTTCTTGACTATGTGCACATGATATGTAGATTTCCAATTAAACCAATCAATAATCACTTGTGATTCACCAAAAACCTAACATTGTCAACACACTTTTTCTATTGCAAAGATAAGGAGCCATTTGAGACTATAGAGTTCAACATAATTGTTTGTTATAGGTCCCAGTCCACACTTTAGCTTGAAGGAGTTATCACTATGTAATAATAGTACAACATCTCCTCCACACCTTCCATTTTGTGCTGATCCATAGAAATATGTGCGCATCATAGATTGATCAATGTATGCAATGGCGATAGACCGAGATTTGGTTCTAGTTTCTTATTTAGGAATTAGATTATATATTGTTGCAACTTGTGCCCCACTATGCTCTGTATATATATCTTTGTCTTAAAGTATTTTGTGATTTCTTGTGATCCAGATTCCCCAACAGATGTGTTGAGAAATGGAAATAAGAAATTCCAGTTTAAGTTGTCTTTGAATTAAACTAAGAATTAAAATCAAATTCTATTCTCATAACAACTTGTAAATAGTTGAAAGAGTAACTTCGGCGTAAATCACATGTAGACAGACATTTGTCGATGCGTTTCGAATCAACCAGTGTGGCTCATCGTCAGGACAAGTTGAAGAAACAGATCCAACTTAACATGTTAAATAGTCTGAGCAGAGACTCCAATGACTAGATTGACTAACAGCTAATTCTAACCCTAGGACCTACGACAAATTTATATTTATAAAATTTTTAAATAATTATAATTCTAATATTATTAATATTAATGATTCAATCGGGAAAATTGAACTAATTTCAATAGTTGGTAAAATTAATAAGTAATTATTATTTTATATAATAATATATTAATACCTACTTAAAGTTATAATATATTTTAATAAATAGAGGTTAGGATAAAAAAAATAAAAATAAATATTTGGTTCACTAAAATAATATTATGCATAAAATAAAAATAAATATAATAATAATAATAAATAATAATAATAAATAAAGAAAAAAATTTATTTATTTTATTTATCTTAATTATTTTCATTATTATTTTATTTAAAAAAAATAAAAATAAAAATAAATAATTATAAAGGCAGTTTTAAAAAAAAATTTGATTTATTATTATAATATAAATATATATATATATATATTATAATATATAAAATATATATATATAAAATAAAGTTAAAATATTGGTTAATAGGATAACTAATTTCAAGGAATTTAATTTAATTATATAAATTAATAAATATTATTAATACTAATAAAATAAAATATTAATTTAAAATCATATATTAGGCCTATTAATTAATAAGATTTTAAATGATTAGATAAAAAGAATTTATATTTAAAATCAAAAACATATTATGTATATTTAAAAAGTTAGGATCAAAATAAATGATATAATTATAATGGTTAGTTCAAAAGGTAATTTATTTACTTAATTAAATATTATTAATATAAATTGGGAAGTTAAATTAAGTTAGAAAGTAATAATAATATTAAGAATTATAGCGATAATAATACTAATACAAATATGAAGCGAGAAAAAATAAAAATTAGAATAGAGAAAAATTAACCAAATAAATAAATCATAATAATAATAATACTACAAATACTACAAGACAGATAAATAAAGAAAGCACAACACCGAGGAGGGGGCAGAAAAACCAACTAAGAAGAGAGCGCTGGAATCTAGCACCTACTAATTTTCCAGCCATTATCTCTATTGAGATTTTTCGGCCTCTTTTTTTTTTTTTAACATGATCGGGTACTTATCTATTATAAAAACTGTTGAGTATGAGCGTTGTTACAAGGAGTGGAGAGAGAGGAAAAGAAGTCCAAAATGGGCGCGCAGGCCCTGACTTCTTATAAGTAACCTTATAGCTGATATACTGAAATAAGAGACGACTATATTGCCTTACAAAGAGCCCTGAAAGAAAACAAAATTTGTTGGCCATGTGATTTTTTACCAAAACTGATTGACTGAGTCCTCCATCTGAATATCCTTCTTGCTTGCTCTGGTGGATGCCTCAGCTTGCATGGCATCAATGATGTTTTTAATGTGTGCGATGGCCTCTTCCAGGTGATTGCATTTTTCTTTTAGGCTCTCTATTTCAGCTCGCTGCTTTTCCAATTTTTTCCTCTTGGAGCGACTGTCAGCCTGAAAGTCTTCCTTGAGCTCGTTATGGCGCTTGATGATCCTTGCAATCATGAAACAATGTTGCTTACAAAGCGTGCAAGTGTTATTGCCCAGCATGCGGTCCAGAGGATTCTCAGGGGGATTGCTGCCGGCCTGGTTCTCATTCTGAGGTCTGATTTCAGAGGGCTCCGCCATGTCTGAGAAGAAAGGAACAGCCAAGGAGATCAGTGACAAAAAGACCTGAGGAGAGCAGGAGTTATACCTCGTTTAATTCGGGAGGAGGCAAGCTTCAATGCAGGGGCTGCCTCGCTTGTTGTCGTTCTTCTGGATCTGGAAGAGAAGATAACGCGCAGCTGAGATGGGCTGGGGACGAGCGCTGATGCTATAATGCTCCTGGGCCAAATCAAAAAACACAGAGACTGCTCTTTTCTGTCTAGAATAGAGGGGAGGGAGGGGTTTATAAAACAACTGAGGGGGCTGGGCGGGCATGGGATACTGAGGGAGAACGTGAACTTGGGCAAACTCGGGTTCCTCCAGGAGATCTTTGGTGCATACGAAGGGGATTATGAAGGGACTTATGCCAGAGGTCTCAGGGGATGGATCACGAGGAGCTTGACAAGATCGAGAATCAAGAGAAGGCCGGTCAATAAGCTGGGAGGATTGGAGCACGCGATTCACGAGGGAGTTGTGAGGGGTCAGAGAATCTAGAGAGAAGCAGATGTGATCCAAGTGAGCCTGATAACTAATATTATTTGGATTTTGAGACGTACTTAACTTGCAGTTCTGAAGTGATGTCGGGTCAGCAGTTCTGCTATGGGATTGCCTTGTCATAGAGATGATCATTCTCCCTTATTTGACCGCTTGGCCTGCTGACGGCCTTGGAGGCGTAAGAGTTCGCTGCTGCATTGTTTTCTCTTAAGACATGCTTGAACGTTATTTCTCCCAAATTTCTGATGTTATTCTGGATCCTGAGCTTTATATTGCTAAGAGTGGCTTTGTTGAAGTCTGCTCCTGAGACCATAGCTGTAATGATGATGGCAGAGTCCCCCATTATGATAGGATTTTTAATTTCCAGCTTATTTAGAATCGAGGTGCCGAGAAGGAGGCTGTATGCTTCAGCCACATTGTTAGATACTCTCCCCAATCCCCATTCATAGCTAACAATAGTTTCTCCTTTGTGATTTTTAATGATGCCTCCAGCTCCAGCTTTTCCTTGGTTGTTCTTGGAGGCTCCGTCGAAATGTAAGGTGGGGCTCTTCTAATCTGAGATCCATTGGTTGACCTCTTCCATGGTTCCTATGAGTTTCCAGTGGGATCTCTTATTATGAGCTTTTGTTTGGGGGTATTGAAGATTGGTGTAGCTGAGGTTAAACTTGTTGTACCATTGAGTCTCTGCTTGCTGCCAACTTGACTGGTCTGGGAGAGCAATGAGGTTGGTGCTGATTGCTTCTGAGATGATGGCTACTGTTTTAGCTAGGGTGCTGGCTATGGAAGGCTTTTTGTTGTTGAATACATAGTTGTTCCTAGCTAACCAAATTTTCCAACAAAGAGTGGCTGGGATGCATTTCCACAGTTGGTTGATATTGTGTTTTCCTTTTTTGGGGAAGGGATAACATTTCCCCCAGTTTTTATGAAGAGAGGTAATCTGATCAAAACTTTCGCTGATTGTCATGGGATTTATCACTTGTTTCCAACAACTTTGCGCAAAGGGACATAGAAGAAAGATATGCTGTATGTATTCCTCCTCAACACAGCAGAAGCAGCATCTTGAGGGACCCTGTATTCCTCTTTTCCTTAGGTTCTCAGCAGTGAGGATCTTTCCTTGGAGGAGTGTCCAATTGAAGTGTTTGATCTTTGGTAAACATTCCGATTTCCAAGCAGTTGTGTGGAGATTCCAGTTTGCAATTTGAGTGGTTTCCTGAAGGATTTTGTACCCCTCTTTAACCGTGAATTTTCCTCTGCTAGAATCCCAGATGTACCTATCTTCGACCCCTGAATTTGTAGGTGCAGAACCAGATAGAGAGCGCTTAAGATTGGACCAGAGGTCCCTGAGGTCGATGGGGAGGTTAAGATCCTTCCAATCTTGCCATATGTTCTGGTTCCAAGTTGATATGTCATACAAGGTAGTTAAATTTCTTTCATCCATCCAGATCTGGAGTGGTCTAGAAGCTTGATGAAGATTCCTTGGCTTTGAGACCATGATTCTGTCTGACCAAATATTGATGCTCTTACCATTTCCAGGGAATTTGGATGTGTTTTCTCTGAATTGTGGGAGCACTTTTTTGATGAGTTTCCACACTAGGGTGCAGGGTCTTTCCACTATTGGCTCGGAGAGGAGGTTCGAGTTTGGACCACTGAGGTATTTCCTTTTTATGACCTCCACCCACCAAGAACCTTTTCCTGTAAGAATTCTCCAAATCAGCTTGAAACCCAGAGCCCGATTGGAGAGGCTTGGGATTTTTATAGATAAGCCACCTTTTTCATAAGGTAAAGTTACCTGGTCCCATTTAACAAGGCTAAATTTCTTGGGCTCTTGCTTCCCTCCTTGCCAAAGGAAACTTCTAAGGATGATCTCCATGTGTTTGTGAATGCTTGCTGGAGCCAAGATGACCGCATATTGGTAGATTGGGAGGGCTGAGAGGATAGCATTGATGAGGATTACTCTGCCTGCCAGGTTCAGCCAAGAGACTCCCTAGCTCTGAAGAAGGCCTCTCATTCTTTCTATATGTTTGGCCCATATTTCTGCCTTGACTGTTTCCTTAGCAAGAGGCAGGCCTAGATATGAGAAGAAACTCCAATTTCTTTGCACTGGAATGTCAAGAATTAGGGATATTCTTTGTTGAATTTGGAGAGGAACATTCCAAGTATAGATCTTGCATTTTCTATTGTTCAGCTTTCCTCCTGAAGCTGCTAAGAAGGCATCCAGCACTTTCTTGAATCTCTTTTCCATTAGACTGGAGGCGCCCCCAATGAGAAGAGTGTCATCCGCGAAGAGCGAATGATTGATCTCTTTGGTCCCTCTTTCAATCTGGATGCCAGTGATTTCTTTTTGCCTTCGAAGGTTTTCTAAGTGAATACTCAGAGTCTTAGCAATAATAATGAATAAGAAGGGGGAGAGGGGGCAGCCTTGTCTCAGCCCTCTAGAGCTCTTGAAATAGTTGCTGGGGCGGCCATTGATCAAAGGAGCAGTCCAAGGGTTGGAGATGCACCCGTTGATGATACTTATGAAGTTTTTGGAGAGTCCAAATCTTTTGAGAGTTTCTGTTAAGAAGGAGTGGTCAACTCTGTCAAAGGCGTTTGCCATGTCTAGTTTAATTATCATTCCTCTTTCCCCTCTGTTGTAGCTGCTGTGTATAGCTTCTTGAATGAGGATGACATTGTTAGTGATTTGCCTGTTTGGGACAAAACCTCCCTGATTCTCAGAAATAAAGTGGGGAAGGAGTTTTTTGAGCCTATTGGCAAGAATTTTGGTTACAATCTTGTAGGAGACATTGCAGAGAGATATGGGGTGGAATCTATCGAAGGAGAGGGGATTCATTTCCTTGGGGATAAGAGTTATGTGCGAAGACTTGGTGTTTTCTCCCATCTTGTGATTTTGAAAGACATTCTTGACCATCCGCACAAAATCTTTTTTGATTGTTTCCCAATGGTTTCGGTAGAAGGCAACCGTGAAGCCATCCGATCCCGGGGCCTTGTCCTGCCGCATACTGAAGGTAGTCGCGCATATTTCCTCTTCTGTAATGTCCTGATCCAGATCTTTGTTCTGAGCCTCTGAGATTTTTCTCTCAATTGCATTGAGGAATTCGAAGCTGTCTGTTTGCTGAGGAGCAGTAGAGAGGAGAGATTTGAAGTGGTTGTGGGCTGCTTCCTTGATTTCCTCTTGGTCACTGAGCTGTTTTCCATCTACCTCTATTTTATCTATCTGGTTGCCAACTCTCCTGAGCTTTATGTTGTTGTGAAAAAAGGAAGTGTTTTTGTCTCCAGCTTTCAGCCATAGACAACAAGACTTCTGTCTTTGATCCTCTTCTTCAGCTCTGTTCTATCGATAGAGTTCTCTGTACATTTCTTTTTCATAGTCTAAACCCTCAGTTGTGTATTGGACATTTTCTTTGGCCTTATTCCACTGCTCCATCTTCAAGAGAAGGTCCGATTTTTTTTGTTCTCCATGACCGCTGCTTCTTTTGCCCACTGTTTAATGACTGATCTCAGCGCCTTTAGCTTTGTTTCCCACACGTAGTAAGGCGACCCGTTGACTTCTTTGGCCCACTGATTTTTGATGAGGGAGCGGAAATCGTCTTGCAGGTCCCAGATTTTATTGTACTTGAAAGGAAGAGGTCCCAGATTTCTGCCTTTGTCCAAATTTAGGATCACGGGTTTATGACCAGAGGCCGAGGCATGAATTAAATGACTTTTGATGGACTGGAAACTTGCAGCGATTCCTTCTTGGAGTAGGAATCTGTCCAATCTCTCTTTTATATTGGATAAGACGATCCTTTTATTGCTCCATGTATATTTTCCATTGGATAGGGGAATGTCCATCAAGTTGTGGAGCTGGATTATGGATTTTAGCATATCTCTTGAGGGGTCTGCGTGGAAGTTTCCTCCCAGTTTTTCCTCCACACTTCTTATTAAATTCAGATCTCCCCCAAGAATTATTTTCCTATTTTGTACAGATTGAAGGTCTGAGGATATTGTTTCCCAACAGCTGCCTTTGTCCCTGTGATGATTTGGCACATATATGTTGTATATGTAGTAGATTTCCTGAGATCCTTTGTTTTTCAGATCTGTTCTAACCCACCAACTGCAAAATTGAGAGTTGATGATTTCCAATTTATTCTTGTTCCACATTGTTCCTATTCCACCTGAGGCACCTTCTGAACCAATTGATACCCCATTGAAAGTCTTTTGCCGAAATTTTGGTCTCCTGGATGAGAAGAAGATTCGGCTGCTCCTGCTTTAATAAATCCCTGATTGCTTTTAGTTTTAAGGGAGAGCCCATCCCCCTACAATTCCAAGAGACCAAGATCATTATTAACCATTGGTTGGGTGAGGACCACTCCTCTCCTTTGCCTTTTCTCCACTTCCTTTCAGCTTGCCTAGGTATGAATCCATTGGTTGCTGTGTTCCCGTTGCCATCTCTTTTGCCGTTGTTTCATCTCTGAGCTCTTTGTTTGACTTTCTACTAGCTTTTCTCGGAGGGTCCGTGGATTGATTGGTTTCTTTAATTTTGCCTCTAGTTAGGATTCTATCTGTAGATGGAGGAGGGGAAGGGAGGGTGATCATGTGGGTGGGAGAAGGAGGAGCTCGGGGGGAGGGTGGAGGAGAAGGAGGATCTTCAGCAGACAGGGATTCAAAGGGATTGGAAGTTGAGGGAGAAGCTGAGCTGAGAGGAGGGGGGGAGCGTGAGAGGGGGGATCAGGGGGGGTTTTTGAGCTGGGACCTTGAGGGTGGGAAGGTTTTCTCCTTTTCACTGGTTCCCAAGAGCCTTCAGGATTTTCCTCATTCTCAGATGGGTCATTTGATTTTAACTTACTACATCTATTGGCGAAATGACCATACTCGTGACATACCTTGCATTTGAAGGGGAGCTGCTCATAGTCTAGCTGCTGGATGTGCGTCCATTGGTCTACCCTGAGCTTGATGGCTTCCGGCAGGCCTTTCCCTAGATCTACTTCAACGCATATCCTTGCACATGCATGCATGTTCTCCCTTGGCTCTGATCTGTCAATGTATTTGCCTACTGCATTCCCTATTGTCTTTACTGATTCATCTCCCCAGCAATGTAGTGGCAGATGTGGGAGACGAACCCAAACTGGGACAGTGTTTGGGATATCCATTTTCGGATCAAAGTCTGGGGTCCATTTGTTCAGGTACAAACCTCTTGAGTCCATGAAGTAAGGGCCATTTCTGAATATGAGGTTCTTGTCTTCTTTTGATTCGAACAGAAAGGTGAAATAACCTCGCCCACAGAATCTGATGGCTATCTTCCCTTCAATCATCGAGCTCCAGTTGCGCTCAACCCATTTCTGAACTGATCTCGGGGAGGGCCAGAGACCAGTGAACTGGCCTACTAGCCCTCTTTCAGCGAGGATGATTGTGGACTTCCTTGGGAGGGAAGGAGGGAGATTTACCTACGGGATTTCATCAAGATTTTTAATGAACTTGGTCACAGTGGGACGAGATCTGGAAATGAATGAATTAGAGAATAAAGAGGTGAATATTTCCACATGGTTCTCAGAGCCTGGAGGGGGAGGGGCAAGCCCGACCATTCAAAGAATGAATGGCCAGTGAAGGTAAACGCAGAATCGTCAGCGCGGGGTAGGCTGGGCCCCAACAGGGGCGGGGAGCAGCAAATGACCAATGGAGAAGGTGAGGGAGCGATCAGGGCGAAAGGAAGAGGATCGTAGCGGCCCTGGCAGGCAAGGCCTGGAGAGCAGGTGCAGATGCAGGCGCAGGAGCGCTAGGTCAGGGATCGCCAGAGCTCGAGCGTTCGATCTCCTATCGCATTAATTCTTTCATGCGTAAACATTCGACCTCTTTTCAATCTCGATAGCTTCCCCAAATTTCCGATGATGGAACTGAGAAACTTTGGCCACAACCTTGTCCTCCTCAATATGCACCTGATGCTTGGTCTTTTCTACATGCTCAGCTAAAGCTGACTACTTGGATCTCCCATGTCTTAGGTCAGCAGCATGTTCGCAGATCCTTTGATGGATGGAGCGCCCTGTTTCCCCAATATAGGGGGTCCCACATGAACAAGGGATCAAGTAAACACCCTTCATGTCCTTAGGGTTAACAGGATCTTTCGCTGATCTGAGGAAATTGCGAATGGTGTTGAGGGGCATAAAGGTTGAGGGAATATCATAACTTTTAAGGATCCGAGCGATCTTGTCTGAGGTTCCTTGGACATAGGGAAGATGGACACCTAGACGCCGCTCTCTAGATTCTTTCTTAATTAACGCCCTTTTTGAGGCTTTACAGAACGCCATCTGACCTAGGCGCCTACTATATCCATTCTCCACAAAGACATTGAGGAGATGGGATCTCTCATTTTCAAAGCTCTCACAATCGGAGATATGATATTCCCTCAACCTTTAGGCCCCTCAACACCATTCGCAATTCCCTCAGATCGGTGAAAGATCCCATTAACCCTAAGGACATGAAGGGCGTCTACTTGATCCCTTGTTCATGTGGGACCCCCTATATTGGGGAAACAGGGCACTCCATCCATCAAAGGATCTGCGAACATGCTGCTGACCTAAGACATGGGAGATCCAAGTCGTCAGCTTTAGCTGAGCATGTAGAAAAGACCAAGCATTAGATGTGTATTGAGGAGGCCAAGGTTGTGGCCAAAGTTTCTCAGTTCCATCATCGGAAATTTAGGGAAGCTATCAAGATTGAAAAGAGGCCAAACAATCTCAATAGAGATGATGACTGGAAAATTAGTAGGTGCTGGATTCCAACGCTCTCATCTTAGTTGGTTTTTTTGCCCCCTCCTCGGTGTTGTGCTTTCTTTATTTATCTATGTCTTGTAGTATTTGTAGTATTATTATTATTATGATTTATTTATTTGGTTATTTTTTCTCTATTCTAATTTTTATTTTTTCTCGCCTCGTATTTGTATTAGTATTATTATCACTATTATTATTTGTATTATTATTACTTTCTAACTTAATTTAACTTCCCAATTTATATTAATAATATTTAATTAAGTAAATAAATTACCTTTTGAACTAACCATTATAATTATATCATTTATTTTGATCCTAACTTTTTAACATACATATATATGTATTTGATTATTAAATAATAAATTAATAAATTACTTTTTATACTAATCATTAAAATCATTATTAAATTA
>APFE031240560.1:0-12219 GCA_000404065.3 Pinus taeda | reverse complement strand
TTAGAATTATCCGTTAGTCAATCTAGTCGTTGGATTCTCTGCTCAGACTATTTAACATGCTAAGCTGGATCTGTTTCTTCAACTTGTCCTGACGATGAGCCACACTGGTTGGTTCGAAACACGTCGACAAATCTCTGTCTACATGTGATTTACGCCGAAGTTACTCTTTCAACCATTATGAATCACATAAGCCTAAATTCGACTTGTAAATAGTTTATTAAGTTTAATTAAATTAATTAGTTTAGGAATTTTAAGTTGGAAGTCTTTCTGAAGTCATGTATATGTTCTCCCTAAGTTTTAGGGGTTGAGTATGAGTTTAAATTGAGTTGGAAATTAGATCACTTAGTTTACTAAGTTAAGTTTAGTTAAATTAGTTCTAAATTATTTTTGGAACTAATAGAGGACTAACAATTAGTTGGTGCACTAATGCATCCACTAGTGCTACTCTAGTTAACTGAAAATTCCCTCATGAGAAACTCATGCATGTTAGTTCAGAGAAAGGCCTAGCTGAGACTAGAGTGCAGGGACAGTGTACTATCAATGGTATTATTTACTAAAGTTTAAATATCATGCATGCATGAGAGATTGATCCTATGTTTGGATTGCACAGTTTTGCAAGCATGAATTCCCTTTAAATATGGGCTATTCATCCTAGGAATTACACAAGAGATTAGGGGCTTGGAGAGTTGCTAAATAGGCTAAGGATTTGGCTTGAGCTAGCTTGTGAGCTGAGAGAGTTGAGCATACTTGTGTGGAATTATTCTAATGAGAATAAGATTTGAATCTTCACTCATATTTATGATTTAATGCAATATAGATAGTAGGGGTTTTGAGTAGTGGCTTTCCATAGATACATTTTGTGTTATGTGCCATTGATTTATCTTCTTCTTGTTCATTTTGTTTTCACTCAATATATTGGCTTTTGCTGGTTGAAAGTAGAAGTAGATTCTTGTTCCGTGCTTTAGTAAATTGTATGAGATTGTGAATCTACATGATTTTCTACATGGTATCGGAGCTGAGAACAATATATTAGAGGAGATTTCAAAGTTTAGAGTTTTTGGTTCTGGGTGAAATTCGAATTTGCAATACATACTTCAAGATCGGCATATGGCGTTCTACGGTTTGCGTCTATAGTATGCCTTGGAAGGATGCTCAAATTTTATAGCCTAGAGGGACAGTATGGAGGTTGTGCTAGAGGATAATGGCTTGAAGGAATTCATTGATCAAGAAATTCATAAGCTAGCAACATTAGATTCACAAAATTTGGCCAAATGGAAGAAGTGTGTGGCGAAGGTGAGGTGGATAATCCTTGACAGAGTGCAAGGCCACATTGTCTCAAGTCTCCATGGAAAGGAAACTCCGTATGCTATGTGGAAAGCATTGACGGACTTGTATCGAAACAACAATGACCAAAGGAAATTGGCATTGAAGGACAAATTTCTAAATATCAAAATGGAGATAGGCGAGACAGTTCCAAAGTACTTGACCAAGTTCACTCACCATCATGATGAACTTGGAAGTGTTTGAATCACGGTTTTCGAGGATGATATGGTGAGTCTTGCTCTTATAGGACTCCCAAAGAGTTGGCATAGGTATCAGGACTCTGTCAATGGTCGGGAGAAGTTTCCAGATTGAGAAAGACTGTGGTAGAATTTGATGCAGGAGGAGATCAAGAGGAACACTAGGGATGGTTCTTCATCAAATACTGATGATGAAGAGAACCGTGCCTTAGCAATTAAGGTGAAGAAGGGAAAAGGGAAAGGTTCCCATTCCAAATCAGATTCTTATCACATAGGTAAGAAGAAATACATTATGAAAGTTAAGTGCTTTCATTGTCATGGGCTGGGACATTTTGATACAAATTGTCCACTAAATAAGTTTAAGAAGAAGTCCTCAGGAGGAGCAGTGGGTGAGGCTTTGGCCTCTCAATACGAACTGGAAATTCCCCTCATTGCATGCATGGTGTCATCAATGATGGGAAGTGTATGGTACTCAGACAATGGAGCTTCATTCCACATGACTGGTGACAAAGAGTTATTCAATGACCTGGAAGAGAAATATCTCCAGATGCATATTGAGATGGGTGATGACGGGAAGTATAGTGTTACTGGATTAGGCATGATTACTTTTCAGAGGGAGCATGGGGCTCCACTCACCTTGAAGAATGTTATGTATGTGCCTGGGCTGAAGAAGAACTTGGTATCCATTTCCATGCTTGAGGATAGAGGCTATGATGTGATCTTCTTGAAAGGAAATGCGTTCCTTCGAAACATAGCCATGGGTCAAGTAAAGAAGATAGGGATTGAGGTGAAGAATCTCTATAATCTGGATTCTGGAGGTAGAGGAGCGTACTGCTTTGAGCGCAAAAGTAGAAAGGGTTCAGGGCCGAGACATTGGCGAGTTGTGGCACATGAAATTGGGCCACTTGCATCATGGGGCTTTGAAGATATTGTAGCAGATCTCTAGTAATCTTCCCAAAGGTATGCTTGAGCAAGTTGATACATACCAGCCTGGGTGTACTTTGGGAAAATACATCAAGTCTTCCTTTCACGACAGAGACAGTCGAGCAGAGGCTATTCTAGAGTGAGTCCATTTAGATGTGCGTTGACCATCCTCGATAAAATCCATGGCCAAACACAGGTATCATGTTATATTTGTTGACAACTATTCTTGTAAATGTTGGATATTTTTCGTGCCGAAAAAGGATCAAACTTTCACAAAGTTTTGTGAGTTTAAAGCATTGGTGGAGAAAGAGTCAAGCAAGAAGGTTAAATATCTACATAGTGATATTGGTGGAGATTATGTCTCAAATGAGTTGAAGAACTTCTGTGTAGCGGAAGGGATTAAACTGAGTTGACGACACCCCGTAAGCCTCAGCAAAATGGGGTGGCCAAGAGGAAGAACAAAAGCATAGTAGGGGCAGCATGGGTGATGTTGCATGATTAGGGCCTACCACTAAACTTGTGGGCTAAGGTATGCAATGCTACGGTTTATGTTCATAGCTGTAGCCCATATCGAATACTTGAGATGAAGACACTAGAGGAGGCTTATTCTAGTAAGAGAGCAGATGTTGGTCACTTCAGGATTTTTGGGTCATCGGTATATTTCCATGTGACCAAAGATGCACGAAAGAAGCTTGAGATGACAACAGAGTTGGGGATATTTGTGGGTTACACTGATACACCTCACAACTATTGGGTGTAATTTCCGACCAATAGGATGAAAATGGTTCACAGGGATGTCAGATTCGATGAGGAGAAGGGCATGCAATTTTCCTTGAGAGGGAGCTTGAGCTACATGCGGTTGAGGAGCTTTTAGCTCCTAAGGTTGAGGAGCCTCAGATTGATGTGGAGAAACCACATATAAAGGATTAGGAAGTGGAGAGATCCACTCAGATAGAGTCTTCCAGAGAGGGAATAAAGCACACCAGAGAGGCTGATAGATTGTTCGATGATGCACGAGAGAATGTGGAAGCACCCACTTCTCAGTGCAGGTAGAGGAGGTCACCTGAGAGGTAAACTAGATACATGGCTCTTATGGGTGAATTTGTTGTGATAGAGCCATCTTCCTTTAAGGAAGCAGTATAGCAGTCAGTTTGGGTTGATGCCATGGTGGAGGAGTATGACTCCATAGTTCGTAATAGTGTTTGGGACATGGTCCCAAGACCAGAGGACAAGTCAGCGGTGATATTTCATTGGATTTACAAGGTAAAGAAAGCTGAAGATGGTAGTGTGGAGAAGCACAATGCTAGGCTTGTGGCCTGTGGCCTTTAACAGGTAGAGGGGATTGACTATGATGACAAATTTGATCCTGTTGCAAGGTATTTGTAAATCATATCTATATTGGCACTATCAGCACAAATGGGTTGGAAGATACAACATATGGATGTGAAGACAACCTTCCTTAATGGCATGATCTAGGAAGAGGTGTACATAGAGTAGCTTGAAGGTTTTGAGGCCTTTGACCATGAGTCGCATGTGTGTCAACTCAAGATAGATTTGTATGGGCTGAAACAATCACCCTATGCTTGGTACACCAGGATAGACAACTACTTCACCGGGATGGACTTCACGAAGAGTGAAGTGGATGCAAACCTCTACTACATAGTGGTGGAAGGTAAATTTTTTATCATTGTACTTTATGTTGATGATTTCATACTAACAGGTGATGATCAGCTGATCAAATCTTGCAAGGAGGACCTTGCAAGAAAGCTTGAGATGAAGGACATGGGTCTCACGCATTACTTTATTGGCATGGAGGTATGGCAGGGAGATGGGGAGTTTTTTGTGTCTTAGGGTAAGTATGCCAATGAGATACTCAAGAGATTCTGCATAGAGAGTAGCAAACCCATGGAGACTCCTCTAGTAGGTAACTAGAGGAAGGACGATGCTACTTCAAGGGAAGTAGTGGAAGCTATTGTTTAGAGTCAACTTATGGATTCACTCATATACTTGGTGAACACACAACTGAATATGTGCTATGCAGTTAACCAACTTAGTCAAGCGATGGTTAGGCCTACCAAGTTGTATTGGAAGGTGACAAAGCATGTGTTGAGATACCTCAAGGGCACTTCGTAATATGGAATATGGTACAGGAGGACAGAGGGAGTGAAGATTCAAGGCTTCACCGATACATTTGGGCAGGAAGTCCATCCGACATGAAGAGCACATCAGGGGGGATCTTTAGTATTGGGTTAGCAACATTTTCTTGGTACAACAGGAAACAAAGATCAGTTGCACCCAGTTCAGTAGAGGCAGAGTAAATGGATGCGAGACAGGAAACATGTGAGGCCATATGGATGAGGAAGATCATGGTTGGCTTGTTTTGCCAGTAGATGGATCCAACTGTGATTTATTGCGATAATCAGAGTTGTATCAAACTCTCTAAAAATCCATTTTTTCATAATCGGTCCAAGCATATTGATATCTACTAGCATCATCTCAGAGATTGTGTATTGAGGTAGATCATGTTGTTAGAGTACATTCCCATGAAGGAGCAAGATGCTGAATTTTGACAAAGGCATTGTCAAGATGTAAATTCAAGCTTCTCAAAGACATGATCAGGGTAATTGATAATCCCTTTCTTGTTGAGAGGGAGTGTTGAGAAATGGCAACAATAAATTCTAGTTTAATTTGTCCTTGAATTAAACTGAGAATTAGAATCGAATTATGTTCTCATAGCAACTTGTAAATAGTTAATTAAGTTTAATTAACTTAATTATCTTAGGAATTTCAAGTTCGAAGTCTTTCTGAAGTCATGTATATGTTCTCCCTAAGTTTTAGGGGTCCAGTATGAGTTTAAATTGAGTTGGAAATTAGATCGCTCAGTTTACTTAATTATGTTCAGTTAAATTAGTTATAATTTATTTTTGGAACTAACAGAGGACTAATAGTGAGTTGTTGCACTGATACATCCACTAGTACTACTCTAGTTAACTGAAGATTCCCTCATGCGAAACTCATGCATGTCAGTTCAGAGAAAGACCCAGTTGAGACTAGAGTGCATGTACTGTGTACTATCAGTGGTATTATGTATTGGAGTGTAAATATCATGCATGCATCAAAGATTGATCCTATGTTTGGATTGCGCAGTTTTGGAAGCATGAATTCCCTTTAAATATAGTCTATTCATCCTAGGAATTATGCAAGAGATTAGGAGCTTGGAGATATGTTGAATAGGCTAAAGGTTTGGCTTGAGCTAGCTTGTGAGATGAGAGAGTTGAGTTGAGCAGACTTGTGCAAAATTTTTCTAGTGAGAATAAGCTTTGAATCTTCACTCATATTTATGATTTAATGCAATATAGATAGTAGGGATTTTGAGCAATGGCTTTCCCCAGATACATCTTCTGTTATGTGCCGTTGATTTATCTTCTTCTTGGTCATATTGTTTTCATGGATCTATTGGCTTCCACTAGTGGAAAGTAGAAGTAGATTCTTGTCCTCTGCTTTAGTACATTGCATGAGCTTGTGAATCTACAAGATTTTCTACAAACGAAGTAGGGGAACATTCCATAATTTGTTTGGAGATACCTCATTCCACCATGTCCTCCATGCCTCATTAAAATATTCTCCCTTCCACCTGATACGCGCATCTAAATTATGATATATCATACTCCATATCTGGGATGCTTTAAGATAGGAAATAAACTAATTATCTACAGATTCCTCATCACCTTTGCATAAATCACACCAAGGTGGACCATGATAAGATCTCTTTTTGAGATTGTCTCCTGTTGGGATATTGTTTCCAAAAAACACCATAAAAATAGTCAAGCTTTTGATGGACTTTTTAGTTTCTAGATATTCTTCCACCACCATGACTGTACCTTAGGTTCTTTTTTAGCGTAAGAATATATATAATATATATATATATATATATATATATATATATATATATCCTTCTTTAGGGGCGTATCTCCCATGTACAAAATGAATCCAAAGTAGTTCATCCTCCCTATCGAGATTCGTAACATGAGAGTTTGTGAGGGGTCTGGTATAATTATTCCACAGTTCATGCCATTCTATAGGAAGATTGATATTTTGTGCCAATAACCATCCTTGTCCCCAAATAGATGTGTTGTTCAGATCAACTATTTGATTTAATGTTCTTTTTGCCGTCTTAGCAAAAAATGTCACAACTTTAGGGGGAATTATGTGTTGATCACCAATTCTAAACCATGGATTGAGGTCGATTCAAACCCGCTCACCCAATCCCAATCTCCATGCCATACCTGAATCGATGATATTGAACGAGTCAATCACGACCTTCAAAATAGTTGATATATTTAGTTTTCTCCTATTTGGATTCCTGGTCCAATCCTCCAAAGAGGGGGTCAATATATTTCCTTGATACAATCTTCGTCCATAAACTAGTAGGAGATAACAATATCCATCCAACTTTAGCATCAAGCGCATGAGAGAAAGAATTTAAATTTTTTATTCCCTAACCACCCCATTTTTTGGGAGTGCGATCCTTTCCCAACTAACCCAAGAAAAAGTTTTGCCTTATTTTGCGCCTCTTCACAAAAAAGCACAACATATTTTTTGAACCAGACTTAATATACCTTTGGGTATCTAGAGCAAAGACATCTAAAATACTAGAATTGCCTCCAATACTGATTTGATGAGTATTAATATGCCTACAAGAGATAACAAATCATATATATATACCTTCCAAATTATAAGGTTTTGATTAATATTTATAATTGCTATTTTTTGTTTTTGATTTTTGATTCCATTTTATTTTTATTTTCGTTTTTTTTTTAATGTAATTTGATTGATTCAAAATGTTTACATAACATAACAAGACAAGACATTACATCTCTTTCATACTAGGGTTGATAGCTCTACATGACATAATCACTTCTAATTAGTATTAATGTGAATGTGAAAATAATGTGTGTGCTAAAAATCAAATTTTAAAATGTAAAGTAAGTAAGTGTATATATATATATATATATATATATATATATATATATATATATATATAATATATATATAATATTGTTTTGTCATTTTAAAACTACATATTTAAAATAAAACTAATTCTATGTAAATTAATCAAATAAATTATAAATCACAAATCATTAATATATCGCTTAAATAAACCATTAAATCAAAACTCATTTTTACTTTACATTTATTATTTGCAAAATTATTAAAAAAACTTAGAAAAATATTATTAAAAAACAAGAGACCCTCCCAATATAGTTTTGGCCATGTTATCTTTAAAGGTTATGAGAATAACAACCTCTTTGAATATCTAATTGCGTATTAAAATATAGTTTTTATTTTTTTATAAGTTATTTTTTATTAACTCACTTGTGATTGGTTTAGAGGGCTATCATGTGAAAGAGATGCAATGTGCTAAGAATGAAACTTTAAAACATAAGAAGTGGTTGGTATAAAAGGATATTATGTGAAAAATATGCTTAAAAACGATTTTAAAATGTAAAGTTGAAAATTGGGTTAACAGGATGAAGAGGAGTAATTCTTCCCCTTGATAAACAAAGAGAGATTCAATTCACTTGGGTTCTATGCACAATGTCAAATAACTAGGTTGAATACATATCCCTTTAGAAAGGGCTAGGAATTTCTACATACAAAGGAATTCATTGGTTAAAGATATGTGGGGACTCAATGCTTGTAATTAAACAACTATAAAATATTGAATAATATCTTAATAAGGCTCCCACAACACTATCAAGGATCCATATGTGATTGAGGCGTTTCGAGGGAGTTAAATTTTTCCATATCATTCATCATTTGAATAGTGATGCAAATGCTCTAGCAAATAAAACAACTAGACTAGAACAATGTGTGATGGAGCTCAATAATATATATACAAGCTACACCCGCTTTCATGGGTCAACAACAAATTGTAAATGAAAAGGTTGGGATATTCGATAACCGAAATAAAGATACCGGTCATCGAAATTCCAATTGTATTCATTATAAACATTGCTATTTAATTATTGAGTTAACCCTGCACCAATCACAAGGAAAATGGAGGCAGAGTTATCAACTAAATTAGATATGGAGTATGCAAGAACTAATGAAACCTATAGGATGTCCTTGATTGAAATCAACAAGAATTATAGTTGATAGTTGTTTGGGTCAAACTAAGGGAGTTTTGGGCTCTCCAGTTTAAATTTTATTGGCAATCCAAGCAATCATTCAAGTTTCAAACATTCCTCAGTTATTTCAGAAATCCTTTGTCCATATTGAAATTTAATGGATGATGTGTGTGAGGTTCTTTTCTCTTGGTCCTTGGATCCAGTCAGCCTAGTATTCAATTATCTTTGTAGGAGTCATTATCCCTCTTTAGGTGCTCCTACACTGGTTATCTAATAGTGAGGCATGATTTTTCTTTGCTAACACTTTCATTGAGGAGAAAATTAGTTGTTCTAGATCAATGAATTATTTGGATCAATGATACTTTGAGCAAGCTCTGGCTCAAATGAACCATATGATCGACATATTATCGAAATCAATTATTTCTTTGTTCGAGCTCATGAACAAGCACAATGAATTGGAGGACAAGGAAAGAGACTTGCAATTAGAGTTAGTGGATAATAAAATTAAGCTTCTTAGTTGGAGGCAATAATTTGAAATGTCAAAGTCGAAAGATTGGAAGTTGCTCTCAATCATGGTGTAAAGAACAAACAAGAGGAGATGGACATCAACGTAGTTTGGTATAACTATTGGGTGTAATTGCTGACCAATAGGATGAAAATGGTTCACAGGGATGTCAGATTCGATGAGGAGAAGGGCATGCAATTTTCCTTGAGAGGGAGCTTGAGCTACATGCCGATGAGGAGCTTTTAGCTCCTAAGGTTGAGGAGCCTCAGATTGATGTGGAGCAACCACATATAAAGGATTAGGAAGTGGAGAGATCCACTCAGATAGAGTCTTCCAGAGAGGGAATAAAGCACACCAGAGAGGCTGAAAGATTGTTGGATGATGCACGAGAGAATGTGGAAGCACCCACTTCTCAGTGCAGGTAGAGGATGTCACTTGAGAGGTAAACTAGATACATGGCTCTTATGGGTGAATTTTTTGTGATAGAGCCATCTTCCTTTAAGGAAGCAGTGTAGCAGTCGGTTTGGGTTGATGCCATGGTGGAGGAGTATGACTCCATAGTTCGTAACAGTGTTTGGGACATGGTCCCAAGACCAGAGGACAAGTCAGTGGTGAGATTTCATTGGATTTACAAGGTAAAGAAAACTGAAGATGGTAGTGTGGAGAAGCACAACGCTAGGCTTGTGTCCTGTGGCCTTTAACAGGTAGAGGGGATTGACTATGATGACAAATTTGATCCTGTTGCAAGGTATTTGTAAATCATATCTATATTGGCACTATCAGCACAAATGGGTTGGAAGATACAACATATGGATGTGAAGACAACCTTCCTTAATGGCATGATCTAGGAAGAGGTGTACATAGAGCAGCTTGAAGGTTTTGAGGTCTTTGACCATGAGTCGCATGTGTGTCAACTCAAGATAGATTTGTATGGGCTGAAACAATCACCCTATGCTTGGTACACCAGGATAGACAACTACTTCACCGAGATGGACTTCACGAAGAGTGAAGTGGATGCAAACCTCTACTACATAGTGGTGGAAGGTAATTTTTTTATCATTGTACTTTATGTTGATGATTTCATACTAACAGGTGATGATCAGTTGATCAAATCTTGCAAGGAGGACCTTGCAAGAAAGCTTGAGATGAAGGACATGGGTCTCACGCATTACTTTATTGGCATGGAGGTATGACAGAGAGATGGGGAGTTTTTTGTGTCTTAGGGTAAGTATGCCAATGAGATACTCAAGAGATTCTGCATAGAGAGTAGCAAACCCATGGAGACTCCTCTAGTAGGTACCTAGAGGAAGGACGATGCTACTTCAAGGGAAGTAGTGGAAGCTATTGTTTAGATTCAGCTTATGGGTTCACTCATGTACTTGGTGAACACACAACCGAATATGTGCTATGCAGTTAACCAACTTAGTCAAGCGATGGTTAGGCCTACCAAGTTGTATTGGAAGGCGACAAAGCATGTGTTGAGATACCTCAAGGGCACTTCACAATATGGAATATGGTATAGGAGGACAGAGGGAGTGAATCTTCAAGGCTTCACTGATGCATTTGGGCAGGAAGTCCATCCGACATGAAGAGCACATCAGGAGGGATCTTTAGTATTGGGTGAGCAACAGTTTCTTGGTACAACAGGAAACAAAGATCAGTTGCACCCAGTTCAGTAGAGGTAGAGTAAATGGATGCGAGACAGGAAATATGTGAGGCCATATGGATGAGGAAGATCGTGGTTGGCTTGTTTGGCCAGTAGATGGATCCAACTGTGATTTATTGCGATAATCAGAGTTGTATCAAACTCTCTAAAAATCCATTTTTTCATGATCGGTCCAAGCATGTTGATATCTACTAGCATCATCTCAAAGATTGTGTATTAAGGTAGATCATGTTGTTAGAGTACATTCCCATGAAGGAGCAAGATGCTGAATTTTGACAAAGGCATTGTCAAGATGTAAATTCAAGCGTCTCAAAGACATGATCAGGGTAATTGATAATCCCTTTCTTGTTGAGAGGGAGTGTTGAGAAATGGAAACAATAAATTCTAGTTTAATTTGTCCTTGAATTTGTTAGGATATTCCGACACATAGGAAATAGTTAAGTTCAACTTGGTCTAGTATAGAGTTAGGTAAAGTGTGTTTCTTTACCGTTGTACATTTTGTAACTTACAATCTGATGGTCACGATTGTAGTGATCCGACGGTTCATTCTCTCCTCGGTACTACCGACACTTGATCCGTGGCTTGACACCCGATTGGTCCATGAATTCTATTTAAAGCGCATGGAGGGTCATTTGTAGGTTAACCGTGCATGAGAGAAGCTTATGTAAATTTTCATTCTTTTATTAATAAATTGCCTGTAGTAGCCACGTTGGCGCAGGCCGTGGACTGTTTCCCTCTCTGAGGGTTTTAACCACGTCAAAATACTGGTGTATTGATCTGTGATCTGTTTGTGAGCGGTGTCCTTTTGGTGTTCTGTCTGAGGAACTTACCCTGTAAATTCCTACATGGTATCAGAGCTATTTGAGGGCCGCGTCCGTTGGTGATCCAAATCTGAAGCCGGTAGAACTGCATGCGGCTGTCGTTTCCTAGATCTACTATTTCTGACTACTTTCGGGCCGAGAGGACTGCTCTGTTGTGTTCGGAGCATCTGTTCCAGTGAGGAACCCCTTTCGTTTCACGCGAAAAGGTTTCCGGTAGCCCTATCTGCGTCATTTTTAAGATCTGGAGGTATACAGTCTTTATTTGCAGTTTACTGTTATTTTCTCTCTGCTTATTTCGGTTTCGGTTTATTTAGTTTTTTTTTTAACCGGATCTATACCTTTCATTTCTGCGTATGCTCTTTGCCCTGCGACTCTGTGCGATCTGGCAAATCAGAAACAGAAAGGAAGGATTTTTTCTCATGCGTATGCTCTTTTCCCTGCACCTTAGTGTGATCTCGGAAAATCAGAAACATTGAGAAAAATATTTAGTTTTTCGGCTAAACCTATTTTTTTTAAATATTTAGTTTTTTGGGTAAAGCTAACTTCGAGCCATAGGTTCGTTTTTCTTTGCATGTCCGTGTTGGGTTTTGTGTTTTGTGTTTTGTAGGGAAAAAGAGGTTTCTCAAGGCAAGCACGCAAACCCAAGCCCCCC
>APFE031240550.1:20717-82719 GCA_000404065.3 Pinus taeda | reverse complement strand
ATTAAAGCCATTAAGGAATGGAGAATCCCCACATCCATAAAGCATCTGTGAGGATTTCTCGGGTTGATAGGGTATTATTGCAAGTTTGTTAAGTATTATGGGAGAATAGCAGCACCTCTAATAACACTATTGAAGAAAGATGCATTTTCATGGACTCCAGAAGCAACAAAGGCCTTTGAACATCTTAAAGAGGCGATGTGCTAAGCACCAGTCTTAGCTACACCGGACTTCACAAAAACCTTTATTGTGGAATGTGATGCCTCAAGAATTGGAATTGGTGTTGTTTTAATGCAAGAAGAAAGACCCATTTCTTTTGAGAGTCGTCCAATCAAAGGAAAGTATTTACACAAAGCTATTTATGAGAAGGAAATGTTGGCAATACTACATGCACTTAAGAAATGGCGACCCTACCTAATGGGAAGACACTTCAAGGTAAAAACAGATCACGATAGTCTTAAATACTTTTTAGAACAAATATTATCTTCAGAAGAGCAGCAAAAATGGGTCACAAAGATGTTGGGTTATGACTTTGAAATCATCTACAAAAAATGGAAGAAAAATGTTGTGGCAGATGCACTCTCAAGAAAGGATGAGGATGTGGAATCATTTATTTGTGCTATTTCTATTATCCAACCAGATTGGATAAACGAAGCAAGGGATGAATGGAAGAATGATGAGAAAGTGTGGGCACTCATTCAAAAGATACAACAAGATCCCAGTACATATGATATATTTATCTGGAAAAATGATTCGTTATGGTACAAGGATCAGGTATACCTATGTAAGAATTCCCAGCTCAAACAAAAGATTCTTAGGGAATTGCATACCTCTCCCTTAGGAGGGCACTTAGGATTTCTAAAAACCTACCACATGGTTAAGAAGGATTTTTTTTGGGATGGCCTTCATTTGGATATTCAAAAGTTTGTGGTCGAATGTTTGGTTTGCCAACAAAATAAAGTTGAAACGATTAAGACTCCAGGACTATTACAACCTTTATCCATTCCAAGCCAATGTTGGGAGGAGGTTTCAATGGATTTTATCACAGGTTTACCTAAGTCTGAAGGAAAGAGTGTTATCATGGTGGTAGTGGATAGACTTACCAAGTATGCACACTTTTGTGCATTATCTCATCCATTTAAACCGAGTAAGTGTCTACTACATTTATCGAATCAATTCAAAAGCTACATGGAAACCCAAAGATTATTGTAAGTGACAGAGATCCCATTTTCACTCGAAATTTTTGGAAAAAATTATTTTCTTCTCTTGGTACTCAGTTAGCTCATAGCTCATCTTATCATCCTCAATATGATGGGAAAACTGAGATAGTAAACAAATGTTTGGAAGGATATCTTCATTGCTTTGTATCTGATAAACGAACACAATGGGTCAAATGGTTGCCTCTGGTTGAATGGTGGTATAACAATTCCTTCCATATCGTAGAAAAAATTACCCCATGTATGGCACTTTATGGATATCATCCACCATCCATCACATCATATTTAAGAGAAAATTCTAAGGTTCAAGCAGTTGAAGATCACATCGAGCATCAACAACAAGTTCTCCAACTCTTAAAGGATAACCTCACCTTGGCATAGAATAGAATCAAACAGTAGGCAGATCAACATTGCAGTGAAAGAGGTTTTGATGTAGGTGGTTGGGTATTCCTACGGATACAACCATATAAACAAATGTCCCTCAAGCAAGCTAAGAAGTATAACAAATTATCACCAAAGTATTATGGTTCGTATAAGGTGTTGCAAAAGATAGGTACTATGGCATACAAATTGGATCTTCCTGCAGCTTCTCGAGTGCACTCAGTTTTCCATGTTTCATGCTTAAAGAAGGTTATAGGTGACAAGCTTCCAGTCCAAACAATATTGCCAGAACTTGATGAGGAAGGAAAAATCATATTGGAACCTGAAGCATTCAAAGAAACAAGAACTCAACAGCTATGAAATAAATCAATTTCAGAGTATCTCATCAAGTGGAAGAACTTACCCGTTGAAGATTCCACATGGGAGGATGAGAATTTTATACAGAAGCATCTAGAACTACTCAAGCGTTGAGGGGAACACTTTTTTGAAGGAGAGGAGCATGTTAGGTTCCCTATAATATTAGTATTCCCCATACTATTGTCGTTGTATCCTATGATTATGTGCCCTTATTCCCCTTTTGTTATTATTGTGCCCCATAGAATCCCTCTATTATTATTTTTGTGCCTTTATATTATTATTGTTAGGTCAGCTTGGTTATATTGTGACCCCATAGACTCCTATATATATAAAGGAGGTTTTGTCATTTGAATCATCTAAGAATTGTTCATTTGTGTAATGTAAAGGAGGTTCCCCCTTGAAGAGGCTTATTTCTAAGGCGTTGACCTATCTTTTCTATCTTTTTGTGAGCTATTTTCATAACATTTCATTCTTTCTGCAACTCCATTTTGTTGAGGTGTGTATCGAGTATTCTTTTGTTGTGCGATACCACACTTCTTACATAACTCTTAAAACCCCTTATTGTAGAACTCTCCATGTTAGTTCCCTATAATATTAGTCATTCCCCCACTACTATTGTTGATGTATCCCTTATTGTTATTATTGTGCCCCTATTGTCCCCCTATTCATGTACTAACCCAACACCACTAAGCATGTTTCTTGCCTTTTCCATCAATGTCATGTTCATTCCTTCTGCAACTCAATTTTGTTGAGGTGTGTATGGAGTATTCTTTTGTCGTGCTATACCACACTTCTTACATAACTCTTAAAACCCCTATGGTAGAACTCTCCAGCATTATTTTTCCTCGTCGCCTTTATCTTCTCCTCTGTCTAGTTTTCCACCTAAGATTTAAATTATTTAAACTTGTCAAAGACTTTAGATTTCTTCCTGAGGAAATATATCCATGTATTGCTTGAGAAGTCATCTATAAATGATACATAGTACATAGACTTACCTAGTGATGGAACCGACACAGGTCAAAACACATCACTGTGCACAAGCTCTAATATCCCTTTCGCCCTCTTAGCACTAGAGGGGAAACTCACCTGATCCTGCTTCCCATATACACAAAGTTCACAAAAATCAAAACTCGGAGAAAAATTAGACATACCTTTTACCATACCATTACCATGAAGTATTCAAAGGCCCTTTTGTCCAATATGTCCAAGCCCTTGATGCCATAGGATGGTCTTTTCTCCAGAGACCACTAGATTTTCTACTCCACTTTCAGGAACCACAAAACTATTGCACCCATCAATAATAGTACTACCCAGAAGTTTGTACAAAGTTCCAATCTGAAGTACCAACATTGATACTAGTGCTCCCTGAATCATCTTGCAGGTATTTTTCTCGAGCACTATTTCTACACCTACATCATCCATCTTACTTACATAAATCATATTTCTAGCCAATGCAGGAATATGGAGAACACCTGGAAGTGTTCTAATCCTTCTACCTTGCAACTTCTGCTTGACTTTTCCATGTTCGACAATTCTAGCATTCCTATCATCCCCTAAGAATACATCACCACCATCATATTCCTCATACTCGCAAAACCTCCCTATGGGGAGTGAAGTGAAATGATGCACCCAAGTCAATCAACCATGCCTCATGATCTACTTGTGTACTTGAAAAAGAAGCCAAGTACACATCCCCACCTTCATCTGAGGTGGTTTTTGCCTCTACATAAGGAGCATCATTAGATCCCTTTCCTTTCTTAAGAGCTTTAGATCTACATTTATTTTTGAAGTGTTCTTCCTTTCCACATTTCCAGCATACCTTTACAGGTTTTCCTGGAGATCTAGAACTCCCACTCGAGGACTTATTTCTATTTCTATTATGGGACCGTCCTCATACAGACAAGGCATCTCTATTCTGTCTCTCCATATTTTTTTGTCTCGTCTCCTCTAATAGCAAGGATGAGACTATTTCATCAAACTTCAAGGTAGTTGTATTGCTACCTATTGCAACAACCAGACTATCCCACGAATCTAGTAGAGAACACAACAAACTAATGCACTTATCTTCGTAAGAAATTTTTATATCAACAGATAAAAACTGGCTTACCACAATATTAAAGGAATTTAGATGCTTTGTCACTGAGTCTCCATCCTTCATCCTCAGGTTATACAACTTTTCCGCAGGAAACATTTGTTCACCAAAGACTTAGATTGGTACAAAGTCCCTAACTTGACCCGCAAATCCTTCACTGTAGCTTCCCTTAATACATTCAAAAAATACTAAATCTGAGATACACAACTGTATTGTGCCCTTTGCCTTCTAATCCAACTTCACCAAGTCTTTTGTTGACATTGCCATTGGTTTAGTTCCCGGATCCACCGTGATCCACTGATCTTTATCCTCCAGTATATCCTCCATCTTCAGCTTCCACAACAAAAAAACTATGACCATTAAATTTCTTGATCTCTATCTTTCCATTTCTTGTCATCCTCTTTCACCTTAAGAGTTGATCTTGTAGATATCCCACTAAACAAGGTCTACCACGGGCCCGAGAAAAAAACCCTCTGTAGTAAGGCATCCCCTTGAAGACGAAACAACTCTAATACCAAATATTGTAGGTTTTAACCTTGTACAAAAAATATCTGCAGATGATTTCTAAAAATAGAAAATAAATAATGACAAGAATATAAAACAAATACATAGATATTTCCCCTACATCCCAAAACTGAGATTACCAGATTTATTTTTCATTATGTTCCTTTCAATGTTACAATACATATATGTACATACCGAAGCATTCATAAACCCCAATCCATTAACCCTGGATTAGAACATAATCGTAATTCCCTTGACCATATCTACAAAATACCATGGGAAAAAAACATCATGCCCAAAACCATGTGCAAAACCCATCCACAAAACCAAAGGTAAGTCCGCCCACCTAATATAGGGTTAAAAAAAAAAAAAATATCTCAGGGCGTTGGCCTAGACCTCGTGTAGGGGGGTTAGCACCCCCTTGAAATCCCCCAACAAGCAGGGTTGCATTCCCCCTGATACACACAATGCAACGAACAGGGCGGGTTCCTCCCCCCTACGCGTATAACTAGTTGTGGAAAGAATATAACACACACAACACACATTAGTTGACACGCCAAAATCAAGATGACAATTGTGTACGTTGCAGTTGACAATTTTAAATGTTGTATGAAATTGGGGGGTTGAGCCTCTTGAATTTGCATTTGCAACATTGACAATGGTTGGATGTTAATCGAGGCCCGACACTAGTTGGGAAAGAAACCTTCACAGATGAGGTAGGCTTGCTGGTAAAGGATGAGGCAAAGAAGGCTTTGATGATTCATTCACGATGGCTCACTATCATGGTAGGCTCAAACAATGAAATGTTGGCTCCCGTCTTCTTCATATATTCTATTATTTTGTAGCCCAAGTTTGATGTCACAGTACCTTTTATGGATGCTGGTGGAATTGAAGTGTATTTCACACCATTAGCTAAATTTTTGAGAATCGAGGTGTGGCCCTTACCACTTACCGAAGCATCTTTTGGAATTTGGTTGGGCGAATTCTTGGGAGTATAGACTAGCGGTTAATTTGAGTTGTTTTGTGGGATGATCCTTCTCAACAATACCCTCTTCTTCTCCTCCAATGTGGGAACTGGGACCGACCCCTTACTCTTAAGGTTATAGTTATTCAACGGCTTAGGGGTTGGAGTGTATCCTACATTGGCTTCTTGGATGGATTGGACTTCTCATCTGTGGATGTCCTCAAAATCTAGGACAACAGAACCGATATTCTCGTCAAGGGGAGTGATTTCTTCTTGAGGATAGTTGGACTCTTCCTCGTCATCTCCAATGGTATTATCTTCAAGCACTTTGGTAACCATTGTAATCATGTTGTACATCCATTGCAGACACATTTTTTCTGAATGAGTGGGTTGGTGAAAAGTGTAGTAGTTATCCATACATAGATCCTCTACATTGAAATTCTCATTGGAGCTCTAAGCTGACTTTGCATGGGGATTTTTGTTCCTTCTAAAGAAATGTTTAATTTATTTACTGCCTAATGAGTTCTCACTAGTTTTCCTCTTTAATTCGGAGACCTTATTGGTTAATTGCTTCAAGGACTTGGTTAAGGCATCAAAGTTGAAAGAGTCCTTGTTTTTATCACCAGAATTGCTAGTTGAGGTTTGGGATTTCTTGCTTGTTGACTTAGACTCTTCCTGGGTGTCATGCTCAATTGCTCCTATGGATAGAAAATACTTTTCTATGGTGAGAGCTTCTGTAAAGTTTTCAAATAAAGTAGCTTTAGGTTCCCGCTTGACGAACACAGCGATGTCACGTGGGAGAGTCTTGGTATAATAATCCACAGTGAATGAGTCATCAAGATCCACATCCATTGAGAATTTATTCAAAATGGTAGTTAATAGTTGTTTCTTTGACCTTATCCTTTTTATGGCACTTCAAAGTGCTCAATTCGGTAAGGAGTGTCAGCCCTCAATTTTTACCCTTTTTCACCATGCATAATCCACCTATCTATCATCCCTTACCATCATACCATGATCATATTTTCCATATTTTTTCCTCTTTTTTAACATTAAGATAAAATAATTATGTCTTTTAGTTTTTATAATTCTTAGTAAAACTTGGGTATTAAAAGTTATTTTTGACTGAAACAGATATTCTCGTAATGGCTCCCTTGAAGTCGTATGTGCAGGGCATATGGGTGGAAACTGAAGATATATTTGAGAAGTATGGGAACCAAGGATGGACAATCTTCGATTGGCACAGTCCAAATGAGTTACAACATGCCCAATCAAATCTGGTCAAACTTGACCAGTCACCCATAAAATCCCCTGATTTAAGGGGCAATTTTGTGATTTTGTGGAATCTTCCCTTATTTTGTGCAACAAAAGGGATGAGTTCGACCTTATTAGATGGATTAGGACTCTTATAGGTTCTTACAGCTATTTTAATTGATTTTGTTATACTTTTGGTTTATTTAAGAATAATTATTCAACAACTATGAACATATATTATGACTATTGAGACTTCTCTATTTTTGAATATAATTTGAAGAACATGTCTTCTATTTTCTTGATTTCCTTGTTGTGGGATGTGATTTAGTGGAGTTGATAGTTTCAAGTGTACTAAGCAAGGGTGGAGGGCCCCCATTACGAGCTAAGTACACTGCAATGTAATTTTGTGTATAATTGTGAATATTTTAGATTGTTGTTTCCTTTATAATTTCTTGTGGATATTTTCTAAATAGATTCATTATATGCCATGTTCATTTATGTTTTTGAATGATTTCCTTTCAGTAATTGGTTTAAGTAAGGAAGGTCAACCAAGGCATCTAAGTTGGGTCCTCTTCCTTCTTGATTAAAAATTTAACTGGAAATTGTGTTTATGCATTTAATCTTTATTGCTTTCTTGATTTCATTATTATTATCTTTCAATAATTGGTTTAAGTAGGGAAGGTAAACCAAGGCATCTAAGTTAGATCCTCTTCCTTCTAGATTAAGGAATGAATTGGAAATTGTGTCTTTACTCTTTCTTGATTTGGTTATGTTATGCTTTATGATGGAATTGATCATGTTGGAATAGAGATAATGAGGAAGGACAACCAAGATATCTAAGTTAGAGTCTCTTCTTTGTTGGATATGCTCCACAAAGATTCATTGCACTCTTTCTTTTAGTTCAGAATTTCAATGCTTTCTTTTCATTAATTTTATATTTGTAATATGCATTTCCATTATTTTCATCTAAACAACTACTTCTTACACTAGTTTAATCTAAGATTCCATATACTTTGGTTTGCTTCTACGTTTACCAATCCGGATTGATATTAAAATACATGCTCTTGTTTATCCATTTGCAAAACAAAGATCTACAAACATGATGTTAAAAAAATCATTTAGAGAAGGAGGGTGTGCCAGAATAAGGATGTTCTTAAACCCTTATCCACAATTTAGAATGGTCACTAGGGTTGAATCTTCATTTCAAAATATAGAAGAGAAACAAAGCATCCATGAAGAGGATCCACAAGAAGAGAACCTAGAAGCTTCTTTTAGTTATCTTTGTAAGGATATCAATGAGTTATAGATCACATGCGATGAAGTTCAAACAATAGAGATAAGAATTGAATAATATCTAGAATATGTATCACAAGATCCCTTGTGCATTCATTATTTTGAACATGTTCCACAAGAAAAACTTTGTGATATGACAATTGAAGAGAATCAAAAAAATAAAGATCATTTCAAAATTTGGTTTCGACTAGTCATTAGGCGAAAACACCACTCCATTTTTCAACATTCCTTAGCATCAAATCTTTATGATCAACTAACTTTTCATGTCCAAGTATGCATTAAGGTATATTTTTCAAACTTGGATATGAGTCTACTTATGACCTTGTTACGCAAATGGATGCATTGGAAATTCTCTTATACTTGAGATAATGACTTATTTTTATACAATAGAGTAGGATATAATAGAATAAATAAATAGAATGAGTTCACAATAAGACTTTTGGTTCAAACTCTGAGGAATAATTCTTCAAATCATTGTTCAATATTCATTTGGAAGAATTTCATGGAAAAATGCAGTAAGAACAATCATATTTTGGGTAACCATATAGGATCATTTTTAAAGAATGTTTTAAACAAGGCATATCTTGAAATCTATTTTTTACATCCATTTTGAAATTTTCAATTTGGATCACAAATAAAAGTATGTGATCAAAATAAACACTAGGTCTTAAGAAAAAAATTTAAGACAGAGCTAGTACAACATTTATTCAAGGGGTCTAATGGAAACATTTTAAAATAATATGTATAGGGAAGATATATCTTGGAATATAGTTTCCAAATCAATTTGAATCACCTCAATCCGACATAAAATGAAAAAATTATTCTCAAAATACTAACTTCTTGTCGAAAAATCTGCATGGTGACAATTTTAGGTCTTGACTGTTCATTGCCATATTTCACATATCAAATCATATTATTTTCAAACCATGTTTCCAAGGGAGATATATATTAAATTCTAGTTTATGAAACAATTTGAATCATCTCATTTGAAGGTCAGGTGAAAACATTATGCCACATATAATGACTGCATATCTTCAAATCAGCATAGTGAAACTCTGCCTCTTAGGTCTGTTCAAAAACAAATTTTTGATATCAAACCTAGGGATTTTAAGAACATGTTTCTTATAGATATAAAAAAATAAAGAATGTAATTTAATCTCAACCTGGAATGCATCTATCCTATCTTTAATGAAAAAGTTAAACTCCAAATAGTGATTGTTTGTCTAGTAAAAAAATACACAAGCAACTCTATCAAACATGGTACTCCTTATCGTTTTTAGCACATCATTTTAAACCATTTTGAAAACATATTTATACTAGAAGTAGCCATATTAATTCACTTCAAATTGGCTTTATAATTTATCCAAATAGAAAATGGCATAAACCCATGGTATTCATGCACCCATGGAATTTACCCATGGTATTTTCCCATGGTATTGTGACATCCACCCATGGTATTCATTCACACATGGAATTGACCCGTGGTATTATAATTGAAAAATACTATAAGTAACAAGTCACATTTTGTAAAAGGATAGTTTGTCCGCCACAATGTAGATTTTACAATTATTCACCATTTTAACAAAAAAAAACTTTGTGGTTTTGTTTATTGGGAATTCTCCTCTTTTTATTCTAGAATTCCAATGATTCAGATCTTGGGGGCCTCTCTTGGCTTCCTACGTAGAGAGGTGAAGCATGCAACTCCACTAGGATATTGAATAGGCTCTCTAGCAGTGGATAAATTCGTGTGTTCATGCGTGACTCCGCTAGGGTAATGTCTAGGCCTACTAACAACGGAGCAACACCAGAGATGAAAACTTATACTGTGAAAATTTTTAACTTGTGAGCCAAACTGCCCTTCCCTAATTCAAAACACTATGATCAAGATGAAACTTTTGTTGTGTTTGACTTAGTTGGAGAAAGGTTAACCATGTATGTCCATGGGGTAAGTGGGGAAGCCGAAGTAACCCGCACATTGATTCAATACTCCCTGAAAGACCAAGGCCCTGTGCTATAAATGGACATCAACAGAGAATATGGAATTCAACCAGTGTGTCTCCAAGTGTTATAACGACTAAAACACCCTCCAAAATTTTGGCCTGCATCCAATTTTGTAGCCTCCCATGGATTTTTACTTGATGTTTGCACGCACTCGGGCTCACCCCGTGAGATCATGTTGAGTCTTTGCACCCTCCTTGCTTGACCATTCAACGAACATATTTTTCCATGTTGGTCACAATGTCACACTTGCAACCATGTTCTGGTCATGCATAAGGTCCCTCTTTGTGTGTACAAGTTGTATTCACTATGTAAACATCTGTCGCACTCACACACGAATTTTCATACACTATTGCGCAAGCGTTGTCGCAGTCGTTCAATGATATATCACAAGTGTTGCGCTTATCGCTCGCACTATCGATCAGTCATGATGAGTATATGTTGTCTTGATGGTTTGAGGCATCTTGTCATCAAGTCATGTTGAGTGTGTGCTCGCAAGTTCATGTATCACCCTCCAACAGCCGAACCTCCACCCCATAATTGATTCAATCGACTGTCACCCATAACATCGCATAAGTTTCTCAGCAAGCCATCTCAATCTGTGTTTCCTGCAAGCTAATCAACCAAACCTCCTACTAGTCAACTGGGGTGTTTGACTGGACAGTGACCCCGGGACTCACTCCCCCCAAAATTTGCGCAAAATTTGCAGACCTTGCCCTCTTCACTCATTTTGGAAACTGCATAGGTAAGCCAAACAAACACCCATTTTCCTTCCCTGTCTCCCTCAAAAGATTGTGCATTTTTTCCAGCCAGCCACCCAGTCAGCTGGCCAACTACTCAACAAGAAAACTACGCAGATTTCATGAGAATTCCCCTAGCTTCCTAGCAACCTGCTCATCTCAGAATCTATGCAGAGGTGTTCAGCATGTCATCCTCCCAGAAATTGCGCATTTTTTGTCACCAGTAATCCTGCAGCCTTCTGCCAGCTCCCTGAAGGAGGAATTGCATTGTTTTTTCTTCCAAGCCCCTCTATTACCTGCAATGCTTCCTCCAAAAAACTACGCAGATCTGCCCACCAGCCAAGCCAGATCCAACAGATAGTCATTGTTGATCTAGATTATCCATCTTAGTCTCCCAGTGACTTCTACGCAATTTTCACTGGTAACGCCCGAAGCCTGCATCCTAGCTTGAAAATTGTTGTGCACAGTTTCATAGCCTTGTCCTCTCTCCGAGTCACTTGCATCTGAAAGCGAACGACCATGCATCATGGTAGACTAGGAGGTTTATGGATTTGATGTCATCTCGTCATGAGTGATTGCATATCATATAGGTACATAGATAAGACATGACACGAAGATGGATGGGATGAACAAGGAAAGCACATGCAAGGAGATTTGTTCGTGAACGGACAAATGAACGATCCATGCAATATTTTCTCGCGAACGGAGGATGCATGGGAGGAAATTGTTTTGCGAATGGATGGACATGTGAAACATGCCAAAGAATAAGCAAAGGAGTGACGTGCAAATGTAAGATCAAGCAAACACCAAGACCATCGAATACTCGCACACCTTTCCATGCAGGGGTGAAGCTGTGATACACATAGAGCACACCCATCACTCAGCAGCACTACAGCTCGACATGCGCACCAGTAGCAACATGGACATACCAACACTTTTGTGTTAAGTCGTGTCATGAGTCATGTCGGCCACATCGTTATTGTGGGCCATACTGTGTAAATCAATGTAATGTAACAAGGAAGTCCAGGAAACCCACATGTCATATGAACAATCATGTAAAGATGAAGAGTCAAATAATTCAAATTGTCATGAGGGAAGTCAAACAGTCACAAGGGCTAGTTTTACCCTTGGCTATAAATACGCCCTCATTTGTAAAGGCAAAGGACTTTTCACCTTGGATCCTCTGTTGGCAGAAAAGAGTCATCAAGGGTGAAGACCCTGGGTTCAAGTGCGGGGAACCAACAATGGATCATTGTAGTCTAGGAAGATGTTGACATTTTCAACTTACCCAAGGGCTAAGGAGTCTCAACCAAGGCGTGTCATGACCAGAACTAAGAAGGGTTCGTCATGGAACCAAGGATGAATCAATTGATAATATATAAAACATCACATACATAATCGAGATAACAACATATCGTCCAATACTAAGAAACTACTACATGCATGAATCTTACAAGATATTTTAAATTTTAAATGGGTCACCACGTCATAAACAACCATACGCATCATGTTAAGCAGCCAGTCTGGACTTTACTTCATATTAATTCAACAGTAGATTGTTACATGACATATTGGCATTCGCCATAGATGATTACAAGGAATACTTGTTTACAGACTCACAGGCTCGTTCTTTAACTTAGGGGTCTCGCTCAGCCATGTCCCTGCATTCTCGTTCTATCCTGCCACAACCAACCATCCCATCCACAACACCAACAACAAGAACAACCAACCCCTCTTCCTTACGGGCCTTCTCCTTTTGTATTTCCCCTACCGCCTAGGCTGCCAATTCTCACTCAGTTGTTCTTTCCCTCGGCTGCCACTCATCTTTCCTCTCTGCTTGGATGCGTCTGCCTTCTGTTGACACCTTTCCGCAACCATTCTTCAACTGCCCATTCCTACTTTACTGTCTAGCTGTCCTCCCTGCAACCTAACCGTTGTTGCATCCACCTGTTTCCTCGTCCTTTGGAAAGCAAAAATAATCAAAATCTTTTCAAAATCAAAATAAAGGCCCCAACATTCTCCCACATAGCCTTGAGATTCTGTAGTCTTTTCTTTGAGGAGCGAACAATGGCTCCAATGCCCCTTTCACGGGTTTAGTGATGTATGGTGTACTGATGTGTTTTGGAAATTTCACTTAATTTAGAAGCTTAATCACACACCAACACGTTTTCATACATGTGTTGTAACTGCTTGTAAGAGTAATCTTGAACACTTTTAATGTATGTCGATTTTACCTGTGTTAAACAATTGAACTCATTCATTTTCTCTAATACATATAATTATGAAAATGTCTTGTATATGAGATCTGAGGAAGTCTAGTTGCGGCGGGCTGACGTTGGCCCCCTTGACTAATTATGCACTTTCAGCATTTTTAACCAATTATACAAGTCCTTTGGGAACCTGCACCAAAAGATCTCATATTGGCCATTGGCACCTCGGCATATAAATTCCATTCACTCACCTTAACGATCGGTGTATTCCTTTGGATAGCTTGCTGCTATAAACTGATCCATTCTGTGATCCCTCCAATCTCTAATCTCTTCCTTGAATATCCTCGACACCATGTCCCGAACCAGTTCTTGTAGCTTTTGGTCCCAACAATGGAACCATTTGTTGGCACAAAATATTCATCAAGGGTGAAGACCCTGGGTTCAAGCACGAGGAGCCAACAATGGATCATTGTATTCTAGGACAATGCCAGAATTTTCACCTTACCCAAGGGGTAAGGAGTCTCACCCAAGGTGTGTCGTGACCAGAATTAATAAGGGTTAGTCATGGAATCAAGGATGCATCAACCGATAATATATAAATAATATCACATACATAATCAAGATAAACAACCATACACATCATGTTAAGAAGCCATTCTAGACTTTACTTCATATTAATTCAATTGTAGACTATTACATGACATATCTGCATTCACCACATATGATTATAAGGAATGCCCATTGACAGACTCACATGCTCGTTCTTTAACTCAGGGGTCCTGCTCATCCATGTCCCTGCATTCTGGTTCTATCCTGCATTAAACAACCATCCCATCCGCAACACTAACAACAACAACAACCAACCCCTCTTCCTTACGGGCCTTCTCCTTTTGTATTTCCCATGTTGCCTCGACTTCAAGTTCACGCTTGATTATTCTTTCCCTCGGTTGCCACTCCTCCTTCCTCTCTGCCCGACTGCCTCTATCTTCTACTGAAACTTTGCCACAACCCCTCTGCAACTACATGTTCCTTCTTTACTGTCTAGTTGTCCTCCCCGCAACCTAACCTTTGTTGATGCTACTCGTTTCCTCCTCATCCTTTGACAAGCCAAAATAATAAAAATCTTTTCAAAATCAAAATGAAAGCCCCAACAGGCCCTGACCACAATTCTTTGACTCATCCCTGAGTCAATTCATTTCGATCTCAGTCGGCCCTGCTGGTATCTTCGTGGGTGCTCTAGTTGGTGGATACAATGTCAGTTGTGTTGATTTTTCTATCTGATGGGTTGGTGCTTCCTTTGTTTCAGCCAACACTTGTAGGGTGGTGTTTGCTCCCATTGCACTTTCCTCCTTCTGAGGCTCCCCCGCTTCAAATGAAGGCTCTAACTCCAGAACAGATGTTGTGGTTTACTTCCTGAACTATCTATACTTCTGAAGGGCGACTTCCCCTCCAACGAGGACTGTGTCAGCTCGTTGAGTGAATTCCTTGGCCATATTAGATGTTAACTTAGTTGGTCATTGACTTTGTCGATTGTCCCTTTTTTCTCTACTTGTGTCGTAAACCTCCTCTAGAGTTAGAACCTGTTGGCAGACCAGTGGGCATAGGTCTCTAATCACCTTCTTAGTTTTTTCTAACTATTCCTCAATCTAATCGACCTGTTCCTAGATTTCATCGATTTGTTCATTGATCTGCTATATGTGGACATAATCCATGTAGTCCTTGGTGCTGACGAAAAATGCATGTATCTGCTCTCTCATGGGGTATACTAGATTATTTTTCAATGCCAGGTTTCCTAGCCAATCGTGGACTCTGTTCATCAGGGTGTAGCCATATGTGAGAGCATCAGCAAGTGCTTGTCTCTTTGCTTCTACCTCGCTGATTTTTCCTTCGACTGTTGATCTTCCCATCTCCGGTTTCTTTTTCATATCAACATTGGTGGCTACTAGATTCGAGCATGTTGCTTGAATATGGTCGAAACAACTTACCAATGTGTAGGTTGTGATATCTTTTGGGGCTTCTATCTTTTCATCAATTATCATTTGCCATATCAATCGGAAATTCTGCGTGGCTTGGTCAATCTAGGCTTGTAAATCTATGTTTGCTCGTCTCAAGTGATCTCGCTCTTCCATCACCTCCTATAATTGTTGTCTCTGCTACTCATTTTCTTTGGCCATATCATCATAGATCTTTTCAACCTTGTGTGTTTCTTGTTGTATGAATGCAAATAGTTGTGCCACAACTAGTGTTGTAGTGTGTCAGCTTGCATCTTATTGGGTTCTAGAAAATGTTGTTGTATAAGTAGGCCACTGGCTATCTATTTTTTAGAGTGGGGGGTGGGTGAATGAATGGGTTGTGACTGTGGAGTGAACTGGGGAGTAGGTGATCCAAGATCTTTTCTTATAGATGTATTAAAGAATTACATGAAAAAAAATTTCAACTTAACAATAGAAAACTTAATGTGCACATGAAAGAAGGGAGGAAGCACAATAGACATGAAAAGAATACAAGAGAATTGATAACGGAGTTCGTCCAATTTGGACTACCTCTTTGGGCCTTGCTCAATCAATGGGGGGGGCCTTCATTCATTAAGTGGCATAAAAGAGAAGAAGCACATTCATCATTACATAAGAATTTTTATACCTCCAAGCTGGAAGGTAGCAGAAAAATGGAGAGCTTTTTTTTCAGAAACTGACAACACCATCAAATTCCTGTCGCCGAGAGGTGTAAAATCAATATAAAATTTTCCAAAAACTAACTCTGGCAAGTTTTGGGCCTTGGGGAATCTTTTTGATGCCCTCAATATTCCCTAGGCATGGTTCCGCCCCTTTGTAGCTTCATGTTTCCACCCCCTCACTTTTAAAATAGTTATGCCTCAAGCTCTGCACCGACTCCTCCTTTCGGTCCGTATTGTGCATAAGGCTTATATGATGGTGGGGTGGTGGACTTTAGAAAGCCACTGCCCGGGCATGGTGGTTAGGCGGAGTATTGGAGGCGTAGCGGTCGAGGGATCAAATCTCGCCCCTTGCCAAAAATGTGTGCATTTGTAACTTGCCGCATTTTGTTTGATTGTTTTTACATAGTTGTGGCACGGTTTACGTTGGAGTCATTTGATGTTTTGGTGAGACCGCCTGGTGGGGGCCAACCACATGGGTCGAGCGGGTTCAAGCCCCGCTAGTCTCGGTTGTTATCTTTAGAGAGTGTCGTGAGCTAGGGGGCGAGGTTCCTAGTCAACCAGACCCCAACCCCTATATATACATACACCTTGTTTTATATGGCTACACGGGTGACAACCCGCCCCCCACGAATTTTTGACATTTACATTACAACATAGTTGGAAAGTGAGCTTTGGGGGTGGTGGGGTTGGTGGCCCGCCACCACTTTCATATTTTTTTTAGTATTTTTTTCCAACATTAGGCATTTTAGAAACTTTCTTGAACCATAGGGATATTAGTCAAATTAATGACCCCACAATTTCCATAGTTGTGGCATGGTTTCTGTTGGAGACGTTTGATGTTTTGGTGACACCGCCCGGTGGGGGTCGGCCACATGGGTCGGGTGGGTTTGAGCCCCACATTTCTCGGTTTTTATCTTTAGAGAATGTCATGAGCCATGGGGCGAGGTTCCCAGTAAACCAAACCCCGACCCCTATATATACATATACCTTGTTTTATATGGCTATGGGGGTGGTGGGGGTGGTGGGGGTGACAGCCCACCCCCCACTAATTTTTGACATTTCCATTACAACATATTTGGAAAGTGAGTTTTGAGGGTGGTGGGGTTGGTGGCCTGCCACCCCTTTAATATTTGTTTTTAATATTTTTTTCCAACATTAGGCATTCTAGAAACTTTCTCAAACCATAGGGATATTAGTCAAATTAATGAACCCACAATTTCATCTACTCTCGGGAGCCAGATTCCATGTACAGGACTCGATCAATTTGTAGGACCATTAAACCTAGCCCACATGGCAACTTTGACCAAAAATTTGACTGGCTCTATCTCCTCCATACGATCTCATATTTGAGCGCGGTTTGCACCATTGAAATCAGGGTGACGAGCACTTCGATCTGGTGTTGAGTTTATCAACTTTATGCCACTTTGAATTTTGATCCTTTTACCATGCCGCTGGTATTTGGATATTAACCTAGATTAATCGCCCCCACTGAAAGCTTTTGGACCACCAAAATCATTAATACCATTCAACATATGATTCATGTCCCTGCCAAACCACACTTTCAATCATCTACACGCAAAACCAATACATCTTCTACACTCATATACAACCACTCATGACTCAACAATTTCTCACCTTCCAAGAGTTTATAGCACACACTCTTTGGTCAAGCATTACACAATAACAACCAATACCTTAACTACTCATAAGAAGGCCCAGAAACATCATTGTTTCATTTTGAAGTGATGGCACACATCATCACTTTTACATTTACTTGCAATGCATGATTTACAAACTGAGGCCATACAATCTACTATTAAAAAAAAACGTCCTTTCCTTAATAAAGTGAACCACCATGATTGTGTTTGAGCCTTGTCAATGGTTGGCTTCTCTATTGTTGATTTCTGGCTGTAGAGAATTTGGCATGTGATTTCCTAATTCTGGCTGTAGAGCATTTGGCATGTTATTTCCTAATGTCCCTCCTCATTGCAGCGACTACAATGATTTTTCTTTCTCCAAACCTTCTGGGTCTTCTTGAAATGCTTCCCCATAGTCTTCCTCTTATAAGGGTTCATGGAGCCCTTACTACTGTTGGAATAAGAGGGGGAAGTCTCATCATCCATCATTGACTAGTTGCTAGCTTCTTTGGAGCTTTCCCCAATGTCCTTCCTGACATAACCATGTCCTGCATGACGAGGCATTTCCTCTACTTTGATGGGGTTCATGATGCCCTAGCCATTAATGATGAGGCCCTTTCCCTGATATCCCATATTCTTCAACAAATTGGACCTGATACCTATAGAATACTTTTCAAAAGCCACAAAATCATCATTAGGAAAAGTACATGGAATCGAAGAACTATTTTTTACCTCAAGGGGGTTAGGTTGCAATCTTCCCAAGGTCTCGTTCTTAACTTGTAAGTAGTGTAGCAACCTTTGTTTCTCCTCCTCTACTTCCTATAGGAGCCTCCTTAACTTAGCATTTTTTTCTTGAAGGTTTTGGTTGGTCTCCTCAAGTTCCTAGAGCCCTACCACATTGGGTTCCCTTTCCATATTTGGTACACTATCTATTGAAATTTTTTCTTCATCACCTGAATCAAAACCCAGATCGATGGGTCTGTGTGTTGCTATTCGAAGAGCTGCAATCCTCCTTTCATCACCGGAATCTAATCCCAATTCAATGGGTCTACCTGATACAAAACCCGTGGTCGTGACCTTATCATCTTCTTTTGACTTAGATGTTTGATCTTTTTGCATGGTGGCAGTGGTTTTATGCTTCTCCTTTCTGTCATTTATCTTAGGTCTCAACTCAGGGTGAAGTTTCCAACAATTCTCCTCATTGTGTCCCTCTCCTCTTGGTTGTTGTGGCTCTTTTTTGGTGGTCATTTTGCACGTGCATCCCAATGCTTTCAAGATGCATCGCTTTCACACTGGCCTCATCGATAGTAGCAGGTTCAAATAATAATAATGAATTTTTTTTGTAACTATGTAAAGAACCGATATACTTAGTTACAATCTTTGGTGAATCTAAGGAATTGCTCAAATTCAATGCTTTTCTTCTAACTTCCTCACTAAATTTTTGCATATTTTTACATTTGCTTTGCCTTAGGTGTTTTCATTCCATTAATGCCTTTTGTCTATAGACCAAGGGGTAAAATTGTTTTTTCAATGCAGACACAAAATTTGACCATGAGAAGAGAAGGTTACCTAGATTCGTGTTACCCTGCAATTTTCTCTCCCACCAAACGAGTGTGGTGCCACTCAGTTGAAGGGATGCCAACTGGATCTTTGCCTCATCCTCTTCGATCCATTGAATTCTGTAGTAGACTTCAATCTACCTAATCCAATTGTTAAGCTTTCTGGCATTAATTTCACTGTTATACATGGGAAGATCAAATTTGACATCTAATTTTTGGAAAGGTTTCTTAGATGCATTTCTTGAATTCCTATGATGATGGTGAGAAGAAGAAGAAAAATTTTCACTCGTGGAAGGAGAAGAAGGGGGTTCTTCTCCACAATTTCCATGCACTGAACCTTGTTCTTCTAGATTCCTCTCTTCTGCTTTTTCTAGCCTTGAAAACAATTAATCGACCTTTTCTGCCATTGTATAGAAGGTTTTGCGGTAATTGTGCTCCTCTTCATAACAAGCCTTGTCATTTACCATGTTTCCGCTTTGATGTGCACGCCCAGCTTCAGGATCAAAAGACTTTAGTTTCCCTTCGCCTCTTCGAAGCATGTTTCTTGTTAGCATACAAACATGAAATTCACATCTACAAAGACCTGCTCTGATACCACTTGATCCAATATCTTTTGCTTATATATCTATTAAAGAATTACATGAACAAATTTTTCAGCTTAACCATAGAAAACTTAATGTGCACATGAAAGAAGAGAGGAAGCACAATAGACGTGAAAAGAAGAAAATGGATTTGATAACGGAGTTCGTCCAATTCGGAATACGTCTCTGGGCCCTGCTCAATCAATGGGGGAGGACTTCATTCATTAAGTGGAATAAAAGAGAAGAATTACAATCAGTATTACATAAGGAGTTTTATACCTCCAAGTTGGAAGGTGGCCAAAACATGGAGAGTTTTTTTTGCAGAAACTAAAAAAACCATCGAATTCATGTCATCTAGAGGTGTAAAATCGATATAAAATTTTCTAAAAGTTGACTCTGGCAAGTTTTGGGCCTCAGGGAATCTTTGTCATTCCCTCAATATTCCCTAGGCATGGTTTCACCCCTCTATAGCTTCATGGTTCCGCCCCCTCACTTTTAAAATAATTATGCCTCAAGCTCCACGCCAACTCCTCCTTTCCTTATGCATTATGCATAAGGCTTATATGATGGTAGGGTGTCATATTTTACAAAGCTGCCACCCGGGCATAGTGGTTACGTGGAGTGTTGGAGGTGTAGCAGTCGGGGGATCAAATCCCGCTTGTAGCCAAAAATGTGCGCATTTGTAACTTGCCTCATTTTGTTTATATGTTTTTAGATAGTTGTGATGCGGTTTCCATTGGAGCCATTTGATGCTTTGGTGAGACCGCTCGATGGGGGCCGGCCAAGTGGGCCGGGCGGGTTCGAGCCCCGTTGGTCTCAACTGTTATCTTTACAGTGTCATGCGCCACGGGGCAGCGTTCCTGGTCAATCATACCCCAACACCTATATATACATACACCTTGTTTCATATGGCTACAGGGGTGATGGTGGTGACATCCCGCCCCCGACTAATTTTTGACATTTCCGTTACAACATAGTTGGAAAGTGAGTTTTGGGGGTGCTGAGGTTGGTGGCCTGCCACCCCTTTAATATTTTTTTTAATATTTTTTCCAACATTAGGAATTCTATAATCTTTCTCGAACCATAGGGATATTAGTCGAATTAATGACCCCACAATTTCTCCCGCTCTCGGGAGCCAGATTCCATGTCGAGGACTCGGGAAATTTGTAGGACCATTAAACTTGGCCCACATGGCAACTATGACCAAAACTTTTACTGGCTCTGTCTCCTCCATATGAGCTCATATTTGAGTGTCATTCGCACCATTGGAATTAGGGTGACGAGCACTTCGATCTGGTGTTGGGTTTACAAACTTTATGCCAATTTGAATTTTGAGCCTTTTACCATGCCACTAGTATTTGGAGATCCACCTAGATTAGTAAGGGGAACAATGCCTGGGTTCAGGACCACTAGGAAATTTATAGGAAAAAGTGACAGGTATGGTTCATCCCTTTCCCCCTGCGAAATATTTATGCTTGGTCTTTTCCCTCGTGGTGGGTCCGACCTAAAAAGTAGTGATGCTAGTGAAGTTTGCTGGGTGTCGCTAGCAGAGGTGGTACCCTTATCCCTTTCTTTTGACTCAACTTCCATTTCTAGATTTGTTCGTCATCAGCCGGACATGAGGGTTTCTGACAGGGTCGCGAAAGTGGAGGTTGTGTGTGGGGAAGATTCCCGCGATTGATGTAAGGCAACGGAGGTGGTGGGGGGAATTTCTTCGACTATTGGGGATGTAGAAACTGAATGTTCGACCTCATCAGTAAGGTCAAAAATTGAATTTGGAAGAGAATTTCTCATCATTTTAACGGTCGGATTGCGAACGAATCTTTTCTTCTTCATCTTAGGGACTGCTGGCTGGGATGTAGTGTGAGCGACTCCAATGGGAAGTTTCATAGCCAACAGAGTTGTAACGATGGGCGAAAACATAGTGGAGCCTTAAAATTGTAAGGGTTGGTTACTCTCACCTAATTGGCCTTTGAAACTTGCAATTGTTTGCCTCAACACGAACATTTTCTCCCCCATCTGTAGCACCATTGGGTGGAAGTCATCTTCAGCTAGTCTCTTTCTACTACTTTCTGCTACATATCCCTCTTTCCCCTATGGTTGTAAGGCCCTGAACATATATTTGTAATTACCATCAGTAATCTGCAAGCTACCCCCGGCCATGATCCCAACTCAATGTGTAGTATCGCTTCAGTCAGAACAATTTATGTGGCCTCATCTTGAATGTTTCTAGATAGACACACCGTGGTCTAAGGTAGGTGTGCCCATGTGAGGCTCCGAACCAGACTTCCTCAGAAAACTCATCTAGTAGAGTTTTAGGTATCCTCTACATCGACCTTACTGCAATTAGTATCATTTCGTACCAATCACCGAAATTTGTTTCATTTACCTCCTTCGTGCTTGGATCCCCCGACGCTCTCCATGGTTCATACCAAAGTGCTAACAGTTGTCCTTCGACAATAGGCATCATTTCCCTCTCTCTTAGCGGCCTTCATTTCTACATGGCCAGAGACATTAGAAAGTACCCAAACAAAAAATTGGTACTCCACCTAAAAACATCTTTGCATGCTTCAAAAAGTTCCTTGAGAACCAAAGCATACTAGTTGAGTACCTCCCCGTTGCAGCAATGCTATGCAACCAAAATTGCATCAGATCTGCATTCATTTCTCGAGAAGTGTATGATGGTTTTGCCTGCTATGATTTAGTAGGAAAATCTAATGTCGACTTTGTTTATCATATCAATATTTTCCCCTCTTCCCCCTCTTTATGTTCCATATTTCACATAGTAGTTCTCTTCACCCTGCTTCTTGGCTATTTTAGCACCTGCCTGGAATGTTGTGGTTACTTCGTTCCCTCCAACTAACAACCCTGTTATATGATGAACATTGTCTACATGAATGGTGTACTCTTTGTCAAGCCACAGGGATCCCCCATGCATTCTGCTGGACAGTAGTTTAGTACATTGTATGGCAGTGAACTGAGCGGTGAAAACTAGTAAACTTCTCAAATGGATTAATGTTGACCTCTGCAATCCCTTGAATTCTTCCCTGACCCTAGAAGTCTTGGTGTCATCTTCCTTCTAGATGTCTTCTGTGTATACCTCTCTCTTTAGACTTGGGAACTGAAATCAATCTGTAAGGTCATTGTCGATTAAAATTGACTTATCGTATTTCCCATACACATTCTCGACCAGCTCAATTTGTTCATCTAACTTATCTTGTGGAACTGAGATAATTCCATTCTCCCTCTCCCTGCGTCTCTGGTAAACAATTGTCACCTAAGGTTTCGCGCTCTTGCGTTTCTGCAATTGTTCTTCAGAGCGGGCCTGGATTTCTTCTGTTGTGTGTAATTGAAACTCTGTAGTTTCCTTCATTATCCTAAAATTTAAGTAGTTGGGCTTGACACGACGTTTCCTGACTAGAATTTTAGCAACTAATTACTCTCGAAACTTTCCCCATGTGTTCTATCCATGCTTTATCGTCGTCGGCTGATCTGGACCTGACATTCATGACATGGACTGGGGAAGGACAGAGTGGGCCACATGACATATTAATTTTGTCCTGATGCGGTTACTTATTAACTAAACTTGTTCCTAACGGGGAAATATTTTACGGCTTCTACTTGACAATTGCATTATTGGTTACTTATTATGGAAATGACTACTGGTACAAAAAAAAGGACAGATACAACTTGTGATGATAAACACTGAAAAAGTGTCTGCCTACGTGTAACTTGCGGGCTATGAAATCATATGTGACTACTAACTCTACTTCCCCCCCCCCCCCGACCACAAATGTTTTGCGGTGTGATGATACTGTTGTCGCAACCTTATTGAAACTTTTGCTTATTTCTATGAAAAGGATATAAAAGGCATGACTACAACTAACTACTTAACATGACCGACTAACTCCTATTACCTCCTACCTACTTGCGGGCTCGTTTCCAAGACCCCCCTTTATCTTGAATTTGTGTTTGATGACTTATGGAAGGGCTTTAGGCGTGCACCTTTTACCCATCCTTGCAGCATGAATCCATCTAGTTGCGCCAATCTTACTGCTCTAGAATCTCTAATTTTCACAACTACGAATGGTCCCAGCTAGTGCATTTGTAGTTTTCATGGGAATTTTTGGAACTTTCTGTCGTGTAGTAATACATGATCCCCAACTTCGAATGTCTTCTTCCTGATATTCCTGTCGTGCCAAGATTTTTTCCTTCTCTGCTCCGCTGACCTGTGAAACTCAGCCAAAAACTGGGATTCGTCAAGTTCCATTACTTGACTTAGTCTTTCTCTCAATTCCACATTATCCGTCATTCTCATTGCTTCAGATATGAATATGCTTGGTATTATGGACTCTGTTGGCACCACTACTTCCTTTTGGTGTACTAGCTGAAATGATGTTTGTTTATGAAGTCTTCTCACTGTTGTTATGTATGCCCATAGAGTTGCTGGTATTCTCTCATCCCAGTCATCCCTATTAGCTGATATAATCTTTGTTAGACCTTTCTCCAAGATTTTGTTGAATGCTTCAACAGTCCCGTTGTTTTGTGGATGATATGGACTACTTTTATTATGCTGAATCATGAAATTCTTCATAAGAGCCTCAATTGTTTCAGTTATAAAATGTGTTCCTTGGTCACTTGTGAGGCTCTTTAGGCATCCAAATCTCGAGATTATGTTCTCAAAAATAAACCTTGTGGTAGTATCAGTTGTACAGTTTCTGATGGGTGTTTCTTCTACCTATCTGGTGAGGTATTCAATAGCAGTTATTATGTATCTTGTGTGTGAATGCTTTGTTGGTGGTTTAATGGGTCCAATGAAATATATTGCCCATTTCGCGAATATTTTCACTGTGTGAAAAGGTTTTAGATTCAATTCATCCCGTCGGGGAGGCTTCCCAACCCTCTAATAGACATAGTAGTTCTTATCATATTGTTTAGAATCTCTGTGAAGGGTAGGCGACCATAGTCCTGCCTGCAGTATCTTCCTTGTGATGGATTTTCCTCCCCCATGGCCTCCTGCGACTCCTACATGACATTCCTATAACACATCTTCTCTTTCATGCTGAAGTATGCAGCGTCTCAGGACTTGATCCAAGCCCATTTTATAAAGGCGTCCTGCGATTATTTGGTAGTCTATTTCTCTTACTATTAAATGTCACCTCTGTGTTGTTGTATACCCTTTTGGGTGTTAGGTTCCTATAATAATAGGGATCATAATTTTTAATTGACTATGTTAAGTCATGTAATATTGTACATCCCTTTTCTCTCTGCAAACGTTTTCCATATTACAAAATGAAAAGAGGGTATGTCCTAAAAGAATAATCAAAGTACCAAAAGAAAGAAATATATAAAAATATATATAAAATATGAAACCCATAAAAATAAGCAAAAATAAATTATGAAAGTGTTGCACATTCAAATGCCACTAATTTTTAGTTTACTTTACTTTTGCAAATAAAATTGTGTGTAGCTTGTCCAAAAATGCCACAATTCATGATGATCATTCAGTTTAATCTTGATCATTCATGCCTTTAAATTTCATGTTATGATAGTTAGTGAATAAATATCTGACCAAACCATTTAACCTTAGTAGATCAGTAGTTAGGTAGAGAATAAAATTAGCTCATAAGTTTAATCTAAGCCATTGGAAGATATAAGGTTAGAAATAAGTTAGTTTTCTTATCAAAAGAAAATAACAGGGTCAACAAGCTCAAATGCACCCAATAAAAGAAAGAAAAAAATGTTAGGATAAATTAAAGGGTAGGTAGAATACTTTTCAAAAATTATAAGCATCATTATGCTTATCAAAAATATTTTTCTAACCCTTCCCTTTGTTAAAATCCCTTTCCCATTTACTAACCCCTTTCCTTTTTTTCTAAAAAACCCTTTTCCCCTTTGAAAATCCCCTTTCCCTTGCTAAAACTCCCTTTCCCCCTTAAATAAAACTTTGTATTTTCACAAAAATACAAAACCCACTTTTCAATAGTCTAGAGCGTGAAATATTAAGTGGACACCCTTTTCTTGATTGAAACCTTCCTCTTAAATAATTTCCCGACCCCACCTCATTTGAATGACACCCATCAACCGTTTGATCACCATTGATCATATCCAACGTCCAATAAACCTTTTTTCACCCCCCGATGTCCGATATTTAAAACAGAGGGGGGGAGTGCGAAATGGGTGGTTTTATCCACCCCCTCCCCTATCACGTGAGGCCACCAGGTCATTTCACACCCTCTCCTACCCAAACCGCCAAACCACCTTGCGTCATGCGATGAACCACCCATGCCATAAACCTCCCACGCCATAAACCACCAAGTCTTGGAAATATGAAACACCCATTGTTCTATTATTTCCCTATTTTCTGTTGATTTGTGAAAGAGACCAAAATCCATCGCCAACCGGAAATAAAGCCCCTATTGCCACCTGGACCCTTCTGTAACCAAAATTCATGGTTTTCTAGGTAATTCTAATACCCGCCTCCATCAATTAAGCTAATTAAATAATAAATTGAATCAAATTGATGGATTCCCAAAGCGTCCAAGCAGTAAACCCTCTGCAACCACCCCTGTTAAATATCGACCACACTCCTTTGGCTAATAATGATTTCAAAATCATAGACATGGTCAATGACAACAATCGTTTGGAGCTCCATTGCTGGAGCCATGAGAAATTTGCTAATAAGGAAGATGTATTCATATGTGGGACTCTAACCTGCCCAAATATACCTTTCCACAGACCTATCAATTCCCTGAACTCATCAGACTATGCCAAATCAGCTATTTTCCAAATGAAAGAGCCATAGTCACCCTTGCCCAAGAAATCCTTTTTACTATCACTGCTCAATCTATTAACAAAATGCCACAGGTTCAACCACAACCAGAAGAAGTGTCTTTCTCCATCTAAACCCTTACTGAGCTTTACCTAGAGTTAGACTTTCCTAAAAGGTCTCAAATTTTTCAGACCTTCCTCCCTGAATCAGTTCAAATTCCTAATAAAAACCCACCATACTCTGCTACCATGTTCCCAAAAAAAACCAAACAAATTGTAACCATGTTGTTACAGACTTATTTGGGCACATCAACCCCAACCCAAAATTGTCAATTTTATTAGGGTTCATCAACCCCTAATATAGTTGTTACATACCCTAAAGAACTTAGTCATCAAGATGCCTTACTCCCAAAGAAGTTCCATCGCAAAATTCATCCAAAAAGTGTCTCTAAAGAGATCATTGCAAGAAGCCCTTCATTAGGCTACAATGCATTACAGGTACCACACTGACTAAGTGCTATGCGTCGCACTTAGGCCCTCTTTATCCTACGATGAGCGAGCTTGGAAAAAGTTCCAGGAGACTTTTAAGAATCATTTATTCATGGAAACCTCTTCAAGCTTCTCAAGTGCCGCCTGCCCCTCTGAGTTCACCCAAGGATGACAAAAGGAATTAGGAAACATCAACCTCCTATCTCTCTCTTTCATGGAACCAATTCCTAAAAATAGAAAGGCATTCATCATCATCATTGATGACCCAACCTCCTTCACTCATCTATAAATGGATCACTCATCCAAGAGATCTAGAGGTTGAATAGTTCTGAGTTATAAGGAGGTGTTGATGGTTTTAGTATTGAGGCTAAGTATTGTGGTAATGTTGGAATTTCTTGTTGTTCATGAGGTGAAGATGGTTTGAAGCTAGAAGGATGGCATTGGATTGAACTCATGGGTTGTAATCCTTCTTTCTATTAATAAATATTTTCAAGATTCAATGCATTCATATGTTTATCATACTTTCGATTCTATGTTATTTATGAATTATGGATCATTATGCTTTGACGGGTCTTTGTTTCTGTAATTACACAGGTACTCTCCAAGCATGTTAAGTACAGGGAGGAGCAGTGAGATTAGTCAAAGGAGAGAGGGATCAAGCGAGGAATCAAGCAGAAGTTGCAGGTTGGCTCCTTATAATCTTTCTCTTATCTGTTGTTCATAGGAAAAATAGTGAATTGTTTTAACTATTGTTTCTAGGTTAGCTACCAAACCTAGAGGATTAGCATTTCTTAGAAATACTAATTATTCCCAAAACACATGTTATCTTGTATTCTAGGATATTTTACTGATAATCATGTAGATGAATCCATCCTAGATTTCCTCTCTATCTTTTTCCCAGGCCAACCTCCAGCTATAACTTTCAACTTTTCCCAATTCCTGGCAGACACAATGCATGATCAACTGATCAAAATGCCAGAAGAAGGAGTGCTCAAATACTCCTCGGTGTTATTTCATTTTTTCATATATTTTCAATCAGAAATATTTACAGTCAACCTACAAAAACTGGACACAAAGGGTAATCCCCATTTTATTGACTTTTGGACATCCTTGATCAGAAAGGATTCCACTGAATTTGACTTCAAAGACTTTATTGATTATTTTCTGTATCTAGTAGTTAATATGCTTAGCAGTAGCATTCATCCTAAAATTAGTGAAGAAATAAAAAAAGGTTCTACAGTTATCAGATCAGAGCAAAATAGGAGACTGGTATTGATACTAGAATCATATAGAAATCAGAGTGTATGGAAGCCAACTAGTTCCATACAAGATTCCCAAATACCTTCCAATGAGGATATTTGCTTTGGAATACATCAGACAAATCTTGAATTCTAATGAGATAAATTTCCTTTCAGCTAAAAAGAAGACCCAATTCAAGATTAAAAACCAACTAGGGCCTTTTATATGCAATAGTAGGAATGTTGGAAAGGAAGCATACATATGCCTACAAGAGTTCAAGTTCAATAGCAATTTCAAATGGTCATATGACCCTTTGGGTGTTGTAAGCAAATTAAGAGTTAAGTATAAACTCACCCCTTTCATTCATGAATCTAAGCCTGAGATTGAGTGGTTGGAAAACACTCTAAAGGAGGTGGAGAATCAACTTGATACAGTTCCATCCAACATACTCCAGACCCACAGGATAGGAATTCAAAAAGGGATAGAGAAGAAGGCTCTTACTCAGCAGAAACTAGTTCTGATACTAAATTCAAGCTTTTGTGCAGAAAGAATCCAAAGATAAATCCAATAATAGAGCAGGAAAAGAAAATTGAAACAAAAAAAGATATTATTATCAGGGATGATGCACCCACAACACATATAGAAGAAACACCTCTTCCATCGTCTTCCAGTACAAAAATCATTCAAAATCAAAATAGTGCAGAGGTTTCATCATCTAACAAACTAGATGAGAAAGAGAAAGATATCATGGAGAAATATAAAGAGATTAAAATCATAAATTAAGCATTAAAGGTTGTTATATGTACACAGTACTGGAAGCAAACTCCCAGTGATCAGAGTAGGTTGCTTTCAGATTTTGACCTCAAAACAAGGAAAATGCAGATGACCTTCCTACATCCAAAGGTAAAGGCCCCAAAAAATTCAGAAGATTATAAGAAAACAACCTTTAAAATTCCTACCAAGGATGTGCATCCAATTGACCAAATTGAATTTCACAAACAAGCAGGAGATATCTTATATTCAACCATGACACATAAATCTCTAAGTGTCCAGAAATTGCAGAATTCTCTAAAAAATATACAATCACAATTAAAGCTAGAAAGAGCCTCATCAAAAGCAAAATACAACATGATTAATTCACTGGAAGATTTGGTAATTGAAATTGGATATAATCCAACTGACATCAAGGCAGTAGAAGAACTTATAAAAAATAAAAATGTAGACGCACTGAAGAAATAGTTAAAGCTACCAACCATTGAGCATCCACAAACCAAGGAGGTTTTGGAGACAGTTAATCAAAAGGATGAGAAGATGAATTTAATCATCCAGTTGACAGCTCAACTAAAGGAAATGGAGGTAGAGATGGATAAACTTGTAGAGGAAAAACAAGATAGCATGGAAACAGTTCCCATTACTGCTATTCCCATTGTATCTACGCCAACACCTGTATCAAATCAGTTCCAGCAACTACATCAGCAACAACACCAACAATACAAACAACCCATCCCACTGATGAGGCCAGCAAATTGATCAAAGCAATGGAAGATATGTCCATTCAAACAACAGAGATTAATAAGCTCAAGGAACAAGTAAAGAGCTTATAATATGGAAAGTAATTGGCAGAAGTAATGCATCAAGCTGAAAAACAAAAAGCCAATAGACTGAATGATAGAATTCAAAAGCTACAAAAAGAGTTGTCATTAAAAGAGCCTTTAGCCCAAGCAAAGCAACATTTGTGGGCAGTTATCATTAACTCAATTAATGATATTTCGCCTTCTATTCAGGTCATATTTGAGCAGAATGATTTGGTGAAGGAAGCTGGTGATGCAATTCAAAAGATAAAAGCAAATCTTATAAAGAAACGAGAGGAAGCCTCTGAAATAACCAAATTCCTAAATTCTAAAAACAAGTATGAATTAGAAGAGATCGGTATATCTAACAGAACAGAGACTATACTAGAAGTGAAGAAAGTGATTTCCAAAAGAAATCTGATCATACAGCTTGAGCAGAAATGTCAAATCATGAAACTTGCAGTAAACTGGTTTTTTGACACGTTTGATGTTTTGAGACAGAAGGGCATGTCTAATCCTTTAGTAATCAATGATAAACTAATGAGACATGAAGACTATGATAAAAAGATGAGGGCAGTAGCCAAAGAGACTTCCAACAGTCATCCATGAAAGGCGTACCCACAAGCAAAGTGCTCCTCCAGACTTTAGAAAACTTCTTTTATCTCCAGCATGAGGTAAATCACCTTTTTATAAATAAGCCTACATTTTCCAAATATACATAGGGAGATGAGATTTACTAGAGGATGATGAAAATCAAACTTCCAAATGAAGAAATATGGGGAAAATTGTGTGATTTACTATGAAGGGTGGAAGGAACAAACAGGGTGAAAGGAACAGACAACGTGAAAGAAAGAGACAGTGTGAAAGAAAAATAGATGAAAGAAACAATCAAATAAAACAAGGACATATCTTAGTCAGTTAATAGGTGTCACTATCTTTTTGCATAAAGATATTTATTTTCCTTGAATAAATCCTAGTCAGTTGACAAGATATTTTTTGTAAAAAGTTTTGTATAAATACTTCATCATTCAAAGTATCAAGTGGTGGATTTTTGAATATTTCCGTAGCTTACTGATCTATTACCTGAGGGTTATTGTACCAACTTCTAGTTGACAAACATAACAAGTTATAAAGAAAATTCTTTACAGGATTCAAGTGTTGAGCTATCTCAGTGAAGTATAAATTTCAATTGTTCATGTGCTCTTTCTAAGTATTCCATAAACTTATATGTGTTCTAAATTTGAATGTTATAACAGGAGTTTTACTGCAAAATTTGCTTAAACATTACACTCTGCTTTTAACTGTAATATATTTTTGTGTTTTCTTCTGATATCCGGTTTAGAGAATTCTTAATTTCCCTCTTATCCCGATTGATTTTCTTCGTCCTTCTTCATTATCTGGTTTAAGGAATTCTTAATTTCTAATTGATCCTGACTAAAAAATCATTTCACCATTCAGCCTTGAGATCTGATATTTCTCACCTATCTTTCCCTGTAACACTTTCTTTATAGTCTTTTGTTGTTCTATTTTCAAATCATATTGACTCCATAGCCCAATGGAAAATGGAAAAGTGCTTGTTCATCTATATCATTAATTCCACCAACCAATCAAAACCAATCCAATTAAGCATGCATAACTAGCCTAAAATCCACAAAATAAACAAATTTAAATCATATAGAGAGAGCCCTCTCTGAGTTTAGGAAGTCTAGATCCTAAGCTCCAAAATAGGTTTGTAGTTACCTCTGATATTTCTTTTTAATGCATTGAACAACCCTTGGAAATTTCAGAGTGATAACATATTGGCAGCCCCACTAGAGAAATTCAATCCCTAGTTAAAATCAATGTTAAAGGAAACAATTTTCCTCATTTTTCACATTAAGGTTTCAAAGGGTTGTTTGAAATCATCATTATAATTTAAAATTATAGCTTATAAAATAACATATTATACCAGGGTTCATCCTGATACACAGCCTGTTACAATTGTTGATGATCCTAATAGAATTTTAAGAAAACCTAAAAAAGTAGAAAGTCTAGGAAGTATTAGTTAGTTAAGAAAAGCAAATTCACTTCCTAAAGAGTTATCAAGCATATAAGATATTCAATTTGAATTATCATTTGAGCATTCTTTATTTCATACCAAATTTGAAAAAACAATCCATGATATTGTAATAGATCGCAATTTTATTCAATTTATTGAATCAAAGAAGGATACTATACAACTTGATTTAGTTCAACAGGTTCTAGATACTTTTGACAAACTTGATGCTTTAACCTCAACTTTGATAAAGGATATAGATGAAGCCTATTTTCAACAGTCAGTTGCATTATCTACCCTAACTGCTACTACCCCTAAATGCTCTACAGTTTCTTCAGAAACTGTAAATACAATTTCATTCAGTACCACCTCACCTATAATATCCACCATAGTTCATTCCACAAAACCATTTATACCTATACTTCATCTCCAACCTAACGTTTCAAGTTCATCTTCAAGCATTTCAAGTTCATCTTCAATCACCACTACTTTACCTCCCAGTCAAGCTAAAGCCTTAGCCTTGGTAGAAAAATATGCCCCTTTGGTCTTACAAGCCCCTTTACATGCTATGCCACAAGATTACGAGAGTAAATTTTTTCAGTTTGATGGTACTGGTCAGTATACTGCTCAACAACATGTAAATAAAATGATAAATTATTTTGAGTTACATGAAGTTGATGAGGTTGATGTACAAATGAGATTATTGCACAAACACTAGCAAGAGATGTTAAAAAATGGTTTAAATCTTTACCTGCTAACAATATTGTTGATTTAGATGCTTTCCACAAATTGTTCATAAATAGGTGGGAAAGAAAGAAAAACCCTCTCCAGATATTATCTAAATATGAGAACATTAGGAGATCTCCTAGTGAATCTGTTCAGGATCACTATGCTAGGTTTAACAACATTTACAATGCAATTCCAGTAAATATAAGACATCCACCAGACTTGGCCCTGATTAAATTTCCAGATGGTTTTGATGCTGACATGTCCTATCAATTAAGAGAAAGAAACCTTGCAACTTTAGAACAGATGCAGAGTGATACAATTACTGTAGAAGCTAACTTACTAGCTAAAAGAGCTAGGATGAGGAATGAGAGGAGAGTTACCATTAAGGAAGAACCATCCACTTTAGATGTTAAGATAGATAGTTTAGCTAAAAGTTTAGAAAGAATAATGGATAGATTAGAGAATATGGAAAGAAAACCTCAGTGGGAACATCAACAAGGACCCCAAATTAGAAATCCCAACTTTAGGAAAAATCCTAATACTGGTAAATCAAGAGAAGTTGTACCTGGTCAACAGATTAGACCACCTTTCCAGGAAAATTATGCTGAAAGTTCACAACAGCATGAAGAAGACCAGGACACCCAGATAAACTTGATGGGAGTAAATAATGAAGATGCCATTTTTCTTACCCAGGAAGAACAAGAATTGTATATTTTACATCAATTACAATTAGAGTCTGGAGAGTCCTTTGACTACAAACAAGGCTATGAAATTTCTATCTACGAAGTTCATAAACAATATAGCCTTAGAAGTGAAAAGAACACAGGAGTTCCTACTAAGAAATCAGTCCAAACCCAAACTAAGAAAACAGTAGAAGCTCATGTGACCAAAATTCTACAAATTCTCACTAGAGGAACTCAAGAGGCTTCCAACCCAAACATTGTAGACATAACATCAACTGCAACTCAAACTTCAACTGCCACTCAAACTGTTCCAAACAAGAAAATTGAAAACAAAATAGTTGACACACAAACTGAATTACCAAGTGTTGATAAAGAAGACAAAAATACACAAACCACAATTGCTAAAAATGAAATCATTCAATTAGGCAAAACTCAAATGCCATTCAATATCAAAATTGAGATAACCAAATTGAAAATACCAGTTCCTTTAACAGAGCTGGTGAAAAATGAATCATACAAATCATAAATTACTGAAACACTAAACATAGGTGAAGGCGAAGATGTTATAAACCTTAATGATGATCAACCTGAGTTATTATTCGATCCAGAAGTAAATGGAAAACATCAACAAGGGGGTGTCCCTCCATTCTATATTAGCTTAAACATTCATGATAAAATCTTACATAATGTTATGTTGGATTTAGGAGCATCTCATAACCTAATGCCTAAATCAGTCATGGAAAGATTAAACTTAGACATCACCAAACCCTACAAGGACCTGTTTTCCTTTGATTCTAGTCAAGTCAAATGCCTTGGCCTGATAAAAGATATGTGTGTAACTATGGTCTAGTGCCCAACAAAGAGTATTGTTATGGACATAGTAGTTGTTGATATCCCTCCCAAATGTGGTATGTTATTATCTCTCTCATGGGGAGCAAAATTACAAGGATCACTACAATTAGACATGTCATATGCTACCATTTTTGTATTTGGTCAGCAAAGAAAGATTTGAAAATAATAGATTTGAGACTTCTGCGATCTGCATTTTGTGTGGTTATGTCTTCCGAAGTCATCGCATTTACTCTAGAAGACATAACCACACAAAGAAAGATTTACAGAGAAACCTTGATGAAATTCATGGTAAGTAGTTCAGAAAGACCACAGAATTACGCTATTTATTCCATGCATTTTGGTCTGGACTCATTTATCTTATGTAATTCAGACAATGACAAAGATAAAATCACAGTTGTACAAGAAAAACACAAAGAAATTGACAGTGAAAATATAACACATGTATCTCTGTGGAATTTAGATTTTGACGGCTCAGTAAATAGATTAGGAGCGGGAGCTAGAGTATTGATCTACAATTTAGAAAATGATCATTCAGAAGGGCATGCTTTCAGATTAAATTTCAAATGCACTAACAACATGCAAGAATATGAATCATTAGTGCTAGGCCTTCAAATCGTATGAAAACTTGGAGCTAAAAGAGTTCCCATCATGGGAGACTCGGAACTCATTATAAAACAAGTCAAGGTTACCCTTTTAGCCAAATCATCAGTACACAGCTGAGGTAAGACATATACTAACCATACCTGATAATCTAAACTATTGGCAAATTTTTTCACAAGACTACCAAATTCGCGATTTTATGATTTCTGAAGGAGAATTTCAAAATGGTAATATAGACACTGACTATACATCAGATTATACCATAAATAATGAAATAGATGTAAATGATGTAAATAAGATAGAACCAACTAAATTCACTAAAGTAGAAATAAAACAATTAGAAATAGTAGAAATTGAGGAATTAATCAATGATGAATCAGAAGTTTTAGACCTCAAAGATAACATTTTTCCTAAGGCATTAGCCCCACTAGAAGACCTCTTTGACTCCAATGATGTAGCTACTACGACATTACCTCTCGCTGGAAAGCTGAAGTAAATTAGCTTGTTTAAATAATTCCAAGACATATTTGCCTAGAGTTATGAAGACCTCAAGTCTTATGATACCAGCATTATCCAGCATAAGATACCAATTAAAGAAAATCAGAAGCCCTTTAAACAAAAACTAGGCAGAATTAACCATCTTCTTATGCCATTAATAGAGAAAGAAGTTAAAAGGATGTACGATGCTCATATCATAACACCCATCAAATTTTCTGATTGGGTCTCTAATTTAGTCCCCACTAGAAAGAAAATAGGAGAAATCAGACTTTGTGTTGATTTCATAAACTTGAACAAAGTATCACTGAAGGATAACTATCCCCTCCCTAAAATTGATCACATTCTCCAAAGGGTAGTAGGGTCATATAGAATTTCATTACTTGATGGATTTTCTAGATACAACCAAATCCTAGTCCAACCTGAAGATCAAGCAAAAACTGCATTCACCACTCCCTGGGGAACTTTCATGTACTTGAAAATGCCCTTTGGATTGATGAATGGTGGAGCAACATTCCAAAGAGCTATGGAAATAGCCTTTGCGAAAGAAATCCTTGACTTTCTAGTCATTTACCTAGATGATATCACAGTGTTTTCCAAGTCAGATAATGAATATCTAGATCATCTGATAAGAGTATTCATAAAATGCAAAATGTTTGGCATATCCTTAAATCCTAAAAAATCACTTTTTGGATTAGAAGAAGAAAACTCCTGGGACACATAATTTCAAAAGAGGGCATTAGAATTGATCCAGCTAGAATAGAAGCAATCCTAAACATCAATCATCCTAGGAACATTAAATATTTACAAGCATTTTTAGGTAGAATAAATTTTCTTAGAAGATTCATTTCTAACTTAGCAGAACTAATTAGAGATTTGAATAACATGTTAAAAAAAGACTCAACACTTAATTGGACAGTAGAGGCTAAACAGTCTTTTGAAGTAATCAAAGAAGCCCTTACTAAAACACTAGTCCCATAAGTACTAATTTTAACAGAGATTTCATATTTTTTTCATTTGCTTCAAAGAACACCATTGCAACAGTCTTGTTGCAAAAGAATGATGAGGTTTATGAACAACCCATTGCTTTCTTCAGTAAAACTTTGAGAGATGCTACACTAAAGTATAATATCATGGAAAAACAAGCCCTTGCTTTAGCGAAATCCATAAAATATTTCAGAGTATACAATTTATACTCTCACATAATAGCATATGTTCCAAACTCAGTTGTAAAGGACACTCTAACTCAGAATGGGCTTGATGGAAAAAGAGGCAAATGGATTGCCACCATACTAGAATATGACATTGAGATCAAGCCTACAAAATTAATTAAAGGCCAAGTTTTGGCCAAACTCATCTCTGAATCGAACTATTGAGCCTTAGACATAAATTTCATTACTGCCATAGATGATCATGAAGAGATGGCGACTCCAAAAATTAGTGAAGCTTTCATAGATTCACCCTGGTATGCAAACATTATATTCATTTTACTCAACCTACAAGCTCCTCCTCGTTTATCTAGAACTAAAATTACATTCTTAAAAATGAAAGCAATGAAATATTATATCTTAGACAATGTTTTATTTTGGAAAGATCATGGTGGCATCCTGTTAAATTGTTTATTAAAAGATGAAGCTGGAAAAGTCGTAAAGGAATTTCATGTAGGAGATTGTGAGGGACACCTATACTCGAAAACAACTGCTGATAAAATTTTGAGGGTAGGTTTTTACTAGCCCACCCCTTTTGCAAATTTCCGAAAATATGTGACCTCCTGTCACAAATGTCAAATATTTGAAGGGGAGAAGAAACTCTTACCATTACCCCTCAAACCTATCTCAGTAGAAATTCCTTTTCAACAATGTGGTTTAGACTTTATTGGGGAAATTCACCCACCCTCCTTTTCCCAACATAAATGGATTTTGACAGCCATTGACTACTTTACCAAGTGGATAGAAGCCATCCCTTCTAGACAAGCAACAAACTCTGTCATTATTTCATTTCTTAAGAACAACATCCTTTCTAGATTTGGATGCCCACAAAAGCTCATCACTGATAATGTTGTTGCCTTCAAATCCAAGAAAATGGTAGACTTTTGTAACTGATACCATATCACCCTAGGTCATTCCACTGCCTATTACCCTCAAGGTAATGGACTAGTAGAATCTTCAAACAAAATCCTAGTCAACATCATCAAGAAGCTATTAGAAGATAACAAGAAAACCAGGAATAAAAGGTTGGTGAATGCCCTATGGGCAGAGAGACTAACTACTAAGAAATCTATTGGTATATCTCCCTATCAATTGGTACATGGGATGGATGTTGTTTTTCCATCCTCATTAGGAGTGCCAGTAATTAAAATGATTCAAGAGCTGCAAGTAGAACCAAATGATATCCAAAGGAGGATAAACCAAACAATTCATTCGTAGCAAACCAGGGAAGAAGTTTATATCAAATCCCAAGTAATTCAAGACAAAATCAAGAATATATTTGATAAGAAAAGTAAAGCAGAGCATTTCTTCATAGGTGATCAAATACTAAAACGGGATTCCATAAGGGAAGACAAAGGAAAACATGGGAAATTTGACTTTCTCTAGAAAGGCCCATATATTATTTATGGTTACAGAGGAAAAAATGCATTTTTCTTGAAAGAATTAAATGGGACAGACTTACAAAGTGGACCAGTCAATGGTCAAATGTTGAAGCACTATTTTTCACTAGAATAATAATTAGTTCATTTGTTCTATTTTACTCATTGTAAATACCATAGAAAATTTTAGATTGGAGTGGATGATTATCTTGTAAAGTTGAAGCCTGAAGAAGGAAATATTAAGCTTTAAAAGATATACATCATATGTTTGAATAAAGGAGATCATAGAAAGTAGTTCCAAGTAAAGCACAGTCAAATTTACAAGGCCACTGATCAGAAAGTTCTTGACATCTCACATGGAGATGCCATCCCCAAGTGGAGCCACTATTAGATTCCTATAATAATAGGGATAACAATTTTGAATTGACTATGTTGAGTCTTGTAATATTATACATCCCTTTACTTTCTGCAAATGTTTTCCATATTAAAAAATGAAAAGAGGGTATGTCCTAAAAGAATAATCAAAGGACCAAAAGAAAGAAAGACAAAAAAAAAAGATATAAAATATGAACCCCATAAAAAAAAAAAAGCAAAAATAAATTTTGGAAGTGTTGCACATTCAAATGCCACTACTTTTTAGTTTACTTTATTTTTGCAAATAAATTTGTGTGCAACTTGTCCAAAAATGCCACAATTCATGATGATCATTCAATTTAATATTGATCATTCATGCCTTTAAATTTCATTTTGTGATAGTTAGTGAATAAATATCTAACCAAACCATTTAACCTTGGAAGATCAGTAGTTAGGTAGAGAATAAAATGATCTCATAAGTTTAATCTGAGCCACTGGAAGATATAACGTTAGAAATAAGTTAGTTTGCTTATCAAAAGAAAATAATAGGGTTAGCAAGCTCAAATGCACCCAATAGAGGAAAGAAAAAATGCTAGGATAAATTAAAGGGTAGGTAGAATACTTTTAAAAAATTATAAGCATCATTATTCTTATCAAAAATATTTTTCTAACCCTTCCCTTTGTTAAAATCCCTTTCCCATTTACTAACCCCTTTCCCTTTTTTCTAAAAAACCTTTTTTTTCTTTAAAAATCCCCTTTCCCTTGCTAAAACTCCCTTTCCCCCTTAAATAAAACTTTTTATTTTCATAAAAATACAAAACCACTCTTCAATAGTCTAGAGCGTGAAATATTAAGTGGACACCCTTTTTCATTTAAACCTTTCACTTAAATAATTTCTTGACCCCACCTCATTTGAATGATTTTGCAACACCCATCAACCTTCTGATCACCATTGATCAGATCCAATGTCCAATAAACCTTTTTGCACCCCCCGATATCCGACATTTAAAATTAAGGGGTGGAGTGTGAAGTGAGTGGTTTTATCCACCCCCTCCCCTGCCACACAGTGCCACTAGGTATTTTCGCACCCTCTCCTACCCAAACCACCAAACCACCTTGCGGCATGCGATAAATTGCCCGCGCCATAAACCACCAGGTCTCAAAAATATAAAACCCCCACTATTCTGTTATTTTCCTATCCTCTGTTAATTTGTGAAAGAGACCAAAATCCATCGCCAACCGGAAATAAAGCCCATGCTGCTGCCTGTACCCTTCTGTAACCAAAATTCATGGTTTTCCAGGTAATTCTAATACCCGCCTCCACCAATTAAGCTAATTAAATAATAAATTGAATCAAATTTATGGCTTCCCAAAGCGTCCAAGCAGTAAAACCTCTGCAACCACCCCTGTTAAATATCGACCACACTCCTTTGGCCGATAAGGATTTCAAAATCATAGACACAATCACTAATAACAATCTTTTGGCGCTCCATTACTGGAGCCATGAAAAATTTTCTGATAAGGGAGATGATATTCATTTGTGGGACTCTAACCTGCCCAAATATACCTTTCCACAGACCTACCAATTCCCTAAACTCATCAGATTGTGCCAAATTAGCTATTTGCCAAATGAAAGAGTCATAGTCACCCCTACCCAAGAAAACCTATTTGCTATCACTACTCAATCTATTAATCAAATGCTATAGATTCAACCACAACCAAAAGGTGTGCCTTTCTCCATCGAAACCCTTATTGAGCTTTACCTAAAGCTAGACTTTCCTAAAAGGTCTCAAATTTTTTAGACCTTCCTCCCTAAATCAGCTCAAATTCCTAATAAAATCCACCATACTCTACTACCATGTTCCCAGAACATACCAAGAAAATTGTAACCATGTTATCTTGTATTCTAGGATATTTTACTGATGAGCATGTTGATGAATCCATTCTGGGTTTCCTCGCTATCTTTTGCCCAGGCCAGCCTCCAGCTATAACTTTCAACTTTGACAGACACAATCAATGATCAACTAATCAAACTGCCAGAACAAGGAGTGTTCAAATTCTCCTCGGTATGATTTCATTTGTTCATATATTTTCAATAAAAAAAGGTTTGTAGTCAACCTACAAAAATAGGGCACAGAGGGTTATCCCCAGTCTATTGTCTTTTGGACATCCTTGATCAGAAAGGATTCCACTGAATTTAGCTTAAAAGACATAAGTAATCCTTTTGTGTATGCAGTAGTTAATATGCTTAGCAGTAGCATTCAACCTAGAATTAGTGAAGAAATAAAAGAGGTTCTACAGTTATCAGATGGGAGCAAAACAGGAGACTGGTATTTATACTAGAATCATACAGAAATCAGAGTGTATGGAAGCCAACTAGTTTCGTACAAGCTTCCCAAATATCTCCCAGTGACGATATTTTCTTTAGAATACATCAGACAAATCTTGAATTCTGATGAGATCAATTTCCTTTTAGATTAAAATAAGACCCAATTCAAGATTAAAAACCAACTAGGGCCTTTTATATGCAACAGTAGGAATGATGGAAAGGAAGTAGACAAATGCCTACAATATTTCAAGTTCAATATCAGTTTCAAATGGTCATATGATCCCTTGGGTGTCGTAAGAAAATTAAGAGTTAAGTCTAAATGCACCCCTTTCATTCATGAATCTAAGCCTGAGATTGAGAAATATGCCAACTAGTCAGAGTGGTTGGAAAACACTCTACAGGAGGTGGAGAAGCAACTTGATACTAGTTCCATCCTGCATACTCCAGACCCACTGGATAGGAATTCAAAAAGGGCTAGAGAAGAAGGCTCTTACTCAGCGGAAACTAGTTCTGATACTAAATTCAAGCTTTTATGCAGAAAGAAAGCAAAGCTAAATCCAGTAATAGAGCAGGAAAAGACAATTGAAACAACAAAAAAGAGATTATTATCAGGGATGATGCACCCACAACACATATAGAAGAAACACCTTTGCCATCATCTTCCAGTACACAAATCATTCAAAATCAGAATAGTGCAAAGGTTTCATCATCTAACAAACTAGTTGAGAAAGAGAAAGATATCATGGAGAAATACAAAGAGATTAAAATTAGAAATTAAGCATTAAAGGTTGTTATATGTACACCATACTGGAAGAAAACTCCCAGTGATTAGAGTAGGTTGCTTTCATCTTTTGACCTCAAAACAAGGAAAATGCAGATGACCTTCCTACAGCTAAAGGTAAATGCCCCAAAAAATTCATAAGATTATAAGAAAATATCCTTTGAAATTCCTGCCAAGGATGTGCATCCAATTGACCAAATTGAATTTCACAAAAAGGTAGGAGATTATATTCAACCATGACACATAAAGCTCTAATTGTCCAGAAATTGCAGAATTCTCTAGAAAATATACAGCCACAGTTAAAGCTAGAGAGATCCTCATCACAAGCAAAAGACAACAGGATTAAGTCACTGGAAGATTTGGTAATTGAAATTGGTTATAATCCAATTGACGTCAAGGCAACAGAAGAACTTATAAAAAATAAAAATGCATACATAGCTGCACTAAAGAAACAGTTAAAGCTACAAACCACTAAGTGTCCACAAACCAAGGATTTTTTGGAGATAGTTAATCAAAAGGATGAGATGATGAATTTAATCATCGAGTTGACAACTCAATTAAAGCAAATGGAGACAGAGATGGATAAAATTTTATAGGAAAAACAAGCTAGCATGGAAGCAGTTCCCATTACTTCTATTCCTATAGTATCTACACCAGCACCTATATCAACATCAGTTCCAACAACTACATCAACAACAACATCAACAATACCAACAACCCATCCCACTGATCAGGCCAGCAAATTTATCAAAGCAATGGAAGATATGTCCATTCAAACAACAGAGATTAATAATCTCAAGGAACAAGTAAAGAGCTTAGAATATGGAAAGAAGTTGGCAGAAGTAATGCATCAAGTTGAAAAACAAAAATCCAATAGACTGAATGACAAAATCCACAAGATAGAAAAAGAGTTGTCACTAAAAGAGCCTATAGCCCAAGCAAAGAAACATTTGTGGGCCAATATCATTAACTCAGTTAATGCTATTTGGCCTTCTATATAGGTTATATTTGAGCAAAATGATTTGGTGAAGGAAGTTGGTGATGCAATTCAAAAGATAAAAGCAAATCTTGGAAAGAAACTAGAGGAAGCCTCTAAAATAATCAAATTCCTAAATTCTAAAAACAAGTATGAATTAGAAGAGCTCGAGATAGCTGAAAAAACAGAGACTATACTATATGTGAAGAAAGTGATTTCCAAAATAAATCTGATGATACGGCTTGAAGAGAAATGTCAAATCATGAAACTCGCAGTAAACGGGTTTTTTGACAAGTTTGATGTATTGAGACAGAAGGGTCTGCCTAATCCTTTAGTAATCGATGATAAACTAATGAGACATGAATACTATGATAAAAAGATGAGGGAAGTAGCCAAAGATACTTCCAACAATTCAAGGTGCTCCTCTAGACTTTATAAAACTTCTTTTACCTCCAGCATGAGGTAAATCACCTTTTTGTAAATAAGCCTATGCTTACCAAATATAAAAAGGCGGATGAGATTTACCAGAGGATGGTGAAAATCAAACTTCCAGAAGAAGAAATATGGGGAAAATGGTTTGATTTACTATGAAGGGTGAAAGGAACAGACAACGTGAAAGAAAGAGACAGCGTGAAAGAAAAACAGATGAAAGAAACAATCAAGTAACAACAATCAAATAAAACAAGGTAAAATCTCAGTCAATTAATAGGTGTCACTATCTTTTTGCATAAAGATTTTTATTTTCCTTGAATAAATCCTAGTCAGTTGACAGGATATTTTTTGTAAAAAGTTATGTATAAATACTTCATCATTCAAAGTATCAAGGGGTGGAATTCTGAATATTTCTGTAGCTGACTGATCTATTACCCGAGGGTTATTGTACCAACTTCTAGTTGAAAAATAGAACAAGTTATAAATAAACTTCTTTACAGGATTCATGTGTTGAGCTATCCCAGTGAAGTATAAATTTGAATTTTTTGTGTTCTCTTTCTAAGTATTCCATAAACTTATGTGTTCTAAATTTGAATGTTATAACAAGATTTTTACTATAGAATTTGCTTAAATATTACACTCTGCTTTTAACGGTTATACATTTATGTGTTTTATTATGATATCCAGTTTAGAGAATTCTTAATTTCCCTCTTATCCCGATTGATTTTCTTCATCCTTCTTTATTATCTAGTTTAAGGAATTCTTAATTGCTCCTTGATCCTAATTGAAAAATCATTTCACCATTCAGCCTTGAGATCTGATATTGCCACCTATCTTGCCTTGTAACACTTTCTTTATAGTTTTTTGTTGTTCTATTGTCAAATCATATTGACTCCATAACCCAATGGAAAATGGAAAAGTGCCTATTCATCTAAATCATTAATTCCACCAACCAATCAAAACCAATCCAATTAAGCACACATAACTAGCTTAAAATCCATAAATTAAACAAATTTAAATCATATAGAGAGAGCCCTATCTGAGTTTAGGAAGGCTAGATCCAAAGCTCCAAAGTAGGTTTGTAGTTACCTCTGATATTTGTTTTTAATGCATTGAGCAACCCTTGGAAATTTCAAAGTGATAACACTAGGCATTGCCATGTTGTCAATAGTGTAGCAATCTCTTCAAGGTGATCCGAGACTGCCTCTATTCTGAACAAGTTGGCATCAGGCAACCGATCATCCAATGCTCCTTAGTTCTCTCCAGTCGTGACAAATGATTTGGCCCCACATTTAATCTGCCTACTTTTATGACCACCTCGAAAGTGAATTCTTGGAATAGTAATAACCATCGGCATATCCTACCCTCTAGTACTGGTTTGTTTACTAAGTACTTCAGTGCAGAATGGTCTATGAAAAAATTAAATGGCACCCCCAGTAAGTAATGTATAAACTTTTGTAGATAATAAACCATGGCCAAGGCCTCCCTCTTGGTTGTCATATAATTCCTTTTGGCAGCTGACAACTTTCTGTTGGCGTAATACACCAACTGATTCATATTTCTTTCCCTTGGTTGTGCTAAAACTACTCCTAGCACTATCCCTGACGAATCAATATGCACATGAAACATTTTGTTCCAATATGGATAGACAAGGATCAGGGCACTTACTAGTTTTTCTTTCAATTTATTCAATGTTGCTTGACAGTCCTAAGTCCAAATGAACACTTTCATCCTTTTTAGTAATTTCTCCATTGGGGCTATGATTGATGCATAATTCCTGATGAAGTGTCGGTAATACCCCGTATGGCCTAGAGTGGACCTCAGTTGCTTCAAGTTGTGCGGTGGCTCCATTTTGACAATTGCTGCAACCTTCGTTGGGTCCACGCATACTCCATCTTTGTAGATGATGTGGCCTAGCAGTGTTCCAAACGGGACTGCAAAAATGCACTTATTAAGGTTTAAAGAAATTTTCAATTGTCGGCACCTTTCAAACATGACCCTTATTAAGCTTGTGTGTTTCTTCAGCAGGCTATATACTATCCAATCATCCATGTACACCTCTAGAAACCTGTGAATGTAGTCTCAAAATGCAGCTATGACAATCCTCGAGAAGACTACTAGTGCATTTTTCAACCAAAATGGAATTCTGTTGTATGCATATGACCCCCATTTGGAAGTGAATGTTGTCTTCTGTTTGTCTTCCTCGACTATTCAAACCTGATGGTAGCCCAAGAATCCATCTGGAAATGAATATGGTTCATTACTTGCTACATTTTCCAAGACTTCATCACTGAAAGGTGTCAGGAATGGATCATGCACACATGCATTGTTGAGACTTCTGTAATCAACATAGACCCTAATTTCTGTCGCATCCTTCTTTTTTTTGTATGACTATTGGACTTATCCACTCTGCTTCATCAACTAGAAATATAATCCCCGCTTCCAACATTTTTTCGATTTCCTTTTTAACCTTCTCCTTCACCCTGGGGTTCAGTCTATATGGTCTGTGCTTCACCGAAAGGGCATCCGATCTCAGAACAATCTTCATCTCCCCTATATCTCCTTTTATTCCTTTTAGCTCTACTACTGACACTAGAAATAAGTCCTACTACTCTTGTAACAGGTCAAAAATTTCTTTTTTCATCTGTTCATACCAATAATCTCCCACAGATGCCATTTTGGGTTTATCCTCTGTCCCAACATTTTGTTTTCTTAGCTTCATCGGTAGAATATGCACACCTTCACTTTGATGGACTCTCCCGGATGTCTCTCTCTCCTTCTGTTTCCTCGAAGGTCAAGTGTCACAATCTATCTAACCCATCTTCGTTTTGATCTGCATCCACATTGTCGCAGGTCACATATTTTGGAGAATCCATGTCATATGGACACTATAGGAAATTTTCATGAGGACAACCTTCAACTAACTGCCCTAGGGCGAACATAATCTTTTTGATCACATGGAGTGTCTCAGCCATGCATGCCTCATCACCTCTGAACGAGAAGCTGCAAACGAAATGTGCCTCGAGAACATCCCAGTTCACCTTTTTCATACGGAGTTCCTCTTGCATGTACCAAGCTTGGGGAACGGTACCTAGGGTATGTATGAATATATGTACCCACAGTTACTTCAGGAACCCTTGTCTTCTCCAACATTTTATGCACGCCTCTATGTGCCTCTCGGGACTTGAATTCCCTCTTTATTTCATATTATCTTATGGTCGGTCTTCCTCATGGCCAAAACGTTCCCTCATAGCTTGCTTTATGGCTTCCCAATCTCTCAGTGTGTTGCGGTCTGTTCTACATCTTGTCGATGTGACCAGGAGTGCGATATCCAGAAATGGAATCTTTTGATATTCTCTCATTTCTCTGTATACTTTGTTCAAGAAGATGTCCACTGGTTCAATACCATGGAACTTAAGATAGTTTCTTACCTCTGCTCCTATCCAATTGACCCAACCTATCATTGCACAACTTCTAGTATTTAGTTCATATCTACCTTGCTTCCATGCATCCCATGCAACTTCTAAACCAATCTTTGATCTTTGAATACTCCTCGAGCTAATGGATCCTCCTGTAGTAGGATTTATGTAATCTTCCCTTTTTCTGGATGTTAGTGTGTATAGCTGGTCTAGCATTCCTGGCTTGTCCCTGTCATCTACAGGTTCTGTAAACTTGGGTCCTTGATAAGGGTCCAAGGGTTGGATCACCCTTATTCCTTCTACCTCGAAAATCATCAATTATTTCTTTAGGTCGACGACAACATAGTTTTCATATGCCCAGTCAATCCCAAGGAGTGCGGGGTATGGGTCCTTATCTCCCATTATTATCAATCATTTCAAAATCAGTGTGCATCTTCACCCCCGCCACATCTACTTCTACCTTTTATAGCCTTCCAATGGGTAGTATACAGTACTGATTCACCATTATTAGTTGAATCGGCGAGTATTTCAGTTGTGGCTTCCCCATTGCCTCTCATGTTTTCATGGGTAGGATGTTTACTTCTAATCCCAGGTCTAGCATCATGTCACTGATTTGGAATCCCGCAACCTGAGCATTAATTCGAAATTCCTTTCCGCTTCTCTTCTTGTTTCACCGCACTCTTCTGGTATGCTTTTTTGGTAGGTTGGCAGATGATCATTCTGATTCCCCTTCCTCCACTGATAATGCAGCCTTTAAAATTTTGTGCAACCCCTTTAACATATATTCATCTTCAATGATCTGCAGGAATAATTTAAATCATTCTTCAATCGGATGATTACTATTCAGAACGTGGCCATTCTGTCTCTGATCTTCCTTCATCTTAGTCATCCCCTCGAATAGCTTAGCCACTTCATGATAGTACTTCTTTTGTCGCTCAGACTAATATGATTTCTTTGGGGATGATGCCTTAATGATCAAGGGTTGATCCACCGTACTACGATCCTCACCCATCTTCTTTCCTCCTATTGTAACTATATTGATGTTGGTTGTAGGAAGACCATCATCGGTATGAGGTTTAGCGTTAACCATCTTAGCCCCCCTCTTTCTGGTCCTTTCTTCCCACTTTGCAATGAGGTCCGGGCAATCCTTCGCGACATGAGTATTAATTCTACATTGTGCACACCATGGTATTCTAGGGAGAGGGCATTCCTTGTCGACGTGTCCCTCTTGGTCACAGTTGTAACACCTTATGGGGCCTCTTCCTCCCATTCTTCCTCCTCTTCCATTTTCTCCTCTTCCTCCCCAATTGGACTCATTAATCCTGAATGTCAACCTATCCAACCGTTCTGCTAGAGCATCCAATGCTCGAAACTGGTCAGTGTGATGTGTTGTGGATACACAAAACTCACAGTAGTTTTTATTAGGGACATTAGAGTACTTATACAGTATCAGGTACATCTGGGGTAGATGTCCATACACTCTACAGATTTCACAATATTCCTGGTTGTTTCGTCCGAGAAAAACTCTTTGCGCTCCTACTGCCGCAACTCATGCGATTGGTGGGGTCCTTGATGATCCTGCAACCCCCTTGGATGGTTAATTCCTCACAACCTTGAGCACTCCATCGCGACACGTCCTTCCACCATGCAATGTGTGCAGCATACTTTTGGGTCTAGCTGGTCGCACTAGCTGAAGATCCTTCAATTTCTTCGTTAAAGTTGTGATCTAATTCTAAAGGCCCATAATTGACAGATCCTGCAAACTCGTTCCTCCCCGATATTTGTGAGGATATCCAACCATGGACTCTATGTGTTATGGTTGCTCCAAAGCATCTTGGAGAGTCTCGATCTTCTGTTGCGTTAGTGGCATTCTTGTGAGGGGCAGGAGTGCCTTCATGAACCAGTCTCGCTGGTGATTCGGGTCTAGAGTGTAACTCAGGTTAGCAATGGAATCCTTAAACCTTTGCATGAGTTCTCGCCCTCCCTCTGCGTGATTTCCCACAGTCCCGATAGCCCTTGTTGGTCAATCTGAGATACTTTTAATTCCTATATGAATCCTCTCTTGATATCATCTATCATGGGATTCTGGTTTTGTTCTGCCCATTTTATAAACGATCGTAGAGCTCTCTCCCTCAGTGTGGTCTGGAAATCAATTGTTTTGACGTTTTCTGGAGTCTATTGTGCTCTCCAAATAGCTTCACATAGATACCAGTGATGTTCCACGTCTTCGTTTCCCCTCCACGCAAACTCTGGATATCTGGTGAAAGATCCTACCATGCTTACTTGGGTGTGAGCTAGTAACACGAACCCCTGGTTCCCTGGCTGTTGGGATCCTTGCAATCCTATGTTGCTAATACCACTATTTACTTTGTTATTTGTGGTATTAATACTGGCCTTACATTTCTCATGCACGTTGTGTACCCGTATTGTCTTGGCTAATTTAATAACAAATTTCTCCGAATTATAATACGGTACTAGGAGAAGGTCGGGAGGATTACTCATGTACCTTGGAGATAATGTTGATGAATCCTATTGGATGCTTCTCCTTCAGCAAATAATCTTATCATGACACCTCCCATGTCCTCTTCTCTCTCCTCTTCGTACCTACTCAACATTTTTTCCTGCACCATCCTTCTCGCAACGTGTAAGGAAGGATCCTCTTCATCCTCCTAGCTCCTATCCCACCTATTGCCAATCTTGCTTTGTCCTACATCCTCTTTCCCTCCCCCTTCCTCTTGGGGTTTTTACGACACCTCTCCTACTTGGTGGGGTCCCATCTTTCTCTTCTTTAGAGTCTGAACCACTCTCGCTTGCCACTTGTCAGCTAGCAGTGCTCTCCTCTGTGCTATAATGTCTCTAGCTTTCTGCAACGCTTCTACATCCATTCCTTCAGCAAAATCTCTATTCCCTAATGGTAGAATTCTCCCCTTAGGTCCTTCCCCTAGTACTGGGGTTTTATGCTACCATCTCTGTAGTACATGAGGGAAGTATTCCTTCTTCTACAATAAACATTTTAATCCATAACAACACTTCCCTCATCAACCTTCCTCTTAATCCGGATCTAAACACCACTTCTTCTTTTGAGAAGGATTGATAACTTTTGGTGGAAAACTCGACTATATACCCTTCCATTGTAGTCTTTACCCAAAAATCGACTCCTTTAGTCAGATCGTTGTCTAACTGCTGGAGCGATATGAGATCCGAGGAATTCCAATTACGGCGGGATGACGTTGGCCCCCCTAGTCGATTCTGCACTTTCATCCTTTTTAACCAACTATACAAGTCTTCTGGGAACTTGCACTAGAATATCTCATATTGGTCATTGGCACCCTCCGCATATAAAATCCCTTCACTCACCTTGTCGATCAGTTGATTCCTCTGGATAGCTTGATCTGCTATAAACTGATCTATTTTGTGATCCCACCAATCTCTAATCTCTTTCTTGAATATCCTTGACACTGTGTCCCAAACCAGTTCTTGTAACTTCTAGTCCTGGAAACGGAACCATTTGTTGGCACAAAAGAGTCATCAAGGGTGAAAACCCTGGGTTCAAGCATGGGGATCCAACAATGGATCATTGTAGTCTAGGACAACACCGATATTTTCACCTTACCCAAGGGGTAAGGAGTCTCACTCGAGGTGTGCCATGACTAGAACTAAGAAGGGTTCGTCATGGAATCAAGGATGAATCAACTGATAATATATAAAACAACATCACATACATAATCGAGATAACACCATACCATTGAATACTAAGAAACTACTACATGCATGAATCTTACAGGATATTTAAAATTTTAAATGGGTCACCACATCATAAATAACCATACGCATCATGCTAAGCATCTAGTCTGGACTTTATCTCATATTAATTTAACAATAGACTATTACATGACATATCAACATTCGCCACAGATGATTACAAGAAATACCCCTTTACAGACTCACATGCTCGTTCATTAACTCAGGGGTCCTTCTCGGCCATGCCCCTACATTTTGGTTATGTCCTGCTGCAACCAAACATCCCATCCACAATGCCCATAACAACAACAACCAACCCCTCTTCCTTACAGGCCTTCTCCTTTTGTATTTCCCCTGCTGCCTGGGCTTCCAGTTCCCACTCGGTTGTTCGTTCCCTCGACTCCCACTCCTCCTTCCTGTCCACTTGGCTACCTCTGATTTATACTAACACTTTGCTGCAACCCCTCCACAATTTCCCGTTCCTGCTTTACTCTCCATCTATCCTCCCTGAAACCTAACCGTTTCTTCCACCACCTGTTTCCTCCTCGTCCTTTGGTAAGCCAAAATAATCAAAATCTTTTCAAAATCAAAATGAATGCCCCAACATCCTCCCATATAGCCTTGAGAGTTTGTAGTCTTTTCTTTGAGGAGTGAACAGTGGTTCCAATGCCCCTTTCATGGGTTTAGTGATGTATGGTGTACTTATGTGTTTTGGAACTTTCACTTAATTCAAAAGCTTGATCACAGGTTAGCACGTTTTCACACATGTGTTGTAACTGTTTGCAAGAGTAACCTTGAACACTTTTAATAGATGTCGCTTTTACCTGCATTAAACAATTGAACTCATTCATATACATATAATTATGAAAATTTGTTGTATAAGTTGTTAACATTTTCCTTCCCATGTTGGTTACCTCCCCGGACATTAGACATAACCTTTCACATAAACTTGTTATAATGATCATCGCACTCGCGCGGGCTACTCCGCTGGGTGTTGTACGTGTTATCTTCCCGTGTGTGTTGTGACTGTTTCATTCGTGTGGACCGATCCTCCGGAAGCTGTGCATGTCCTATTGTGTTGTGTGTCTCTGACAGAGTTGAGATTTCTTCCCCATTGACTAGAGACTCACTTCCATATTATCTCTCTTATGTGAAAGAACCTTAACACAAATACAATTATCATTCATAAGGCATGTGAACCTCAAAGAAAAAGCATACCACTCTCTTGTGCTGACAAGCAAGAGCTAAGGCAAACATTTAAGATAATGGAAATTGGTCCATCATACCAGATGGACTCCTACACCAAACGGTGTGAGGTCTATTTGGGACTTCATATCGGGGAGATCCCATGAATGTTGGAGGGTCCAACACCATCAACACCTTCACACCATCTAGGATTATCAATCTCACACTCGCATCCAAATATTCATATATTTCTATTTCCTTAGGGTCGATTGGCTTCTTGATCTCTTTCTTGGAAAAATCCTAGATCTCGTTGACCTACAAGACCAACTTGATCCTTTCCTTCCAAGAACTATAGTTGGATAACCCCTCCAACTTGTCCTCATACCAGAGACATGCTAGTAACTTCGACATTGTAGTGGGCCCTTCACTTACAATGTGATAAAATCCCTCTCACAGTGTACTTCATTGTGCATAACTCTGATTTACTTACTTCCAAAGTAGCTCAGACACGCTCTGATACCATGTTGAATTTCCACGACCTTGGGTCTAGGTTAGAGTCTTAAAATCACGTATGCTACTAAACCAAGAATCTCAAGCATAAAATACTTTGCACATTAGAAATATAAGGCAGTAAATCATACATGCACAAATATACACAATTTTTAATAAAATTGTACAATAATGTATAATCACCAATCTTTGTTATATTAAACCAAATCTTAATACTAAAATAGTCTATGGTATACAAGATATAATGAAAAACTTTTCTATAGCTTTGATGTCGTATCTTGTCCTGCCATTCCTTTGCTTCCATACTTCTCACCAGTAGTGCCTTAGTCCATCAAGGCCACTACACATCGAGACTCTAGGAGGGCTCCCACCTAACAATGTTGGATGTCACTTCTGCTATAAGTACATAGGCTCATATAATCTTATCTATGGGTAGGCCTAATTCCTTAGCTCCAATCTACCTTCTAGTAGCCTCTTTCGTCCATTAAAGAGATACTCTTTAGGTTGTAAACTTCACCCAATCACGCACCAACAACGTCCTTCTTGTATGCTTCTCTAGGGCTACTTTGGGTAGCCAACACACATCACTCCAACCAGATCAATGAAACCCAATACAATCACTGTAAATCCTTCTCCTAGGAAGACTCTTCACATCCTCGGAAGATCCTCCACATGCCATCAATAGGATGCTACGATCATGATCCAAACTGGTCAACACATTTGACCCAAAACACATCAACTTCTTCGCCAAGTCTGTTGTCCTCACATTTCCCTTGACTGTCACTGGTTAGGGCATACTTTGCAGGCTACAACAGCCACTAACTGACCCCTTCAAAACCCTTAAACAACCTCCATGAGTGCGACATACCCTTGGAATAACCCTCCTCTACCATGTTATTGTTGTAGGCTTGAAACAACCCATTGAAACCCTCCTCCACACACCCTGCTATGGTGTTATGGCCTTCAGCCTAGCACACAAAAGTCTATATATTACGGCCAACAATGTTAGCTAGCTACGTCCCCAAGTGTTGCTCCAAAAAAGACTTGCAAGGAGGCTTCCTCAACTTGGCCTAGCCTACGACACCCTCGACCTCCACTACAGAAATTTCGGACCCAAAGACTATTCCCCACTTCATTGTTTTTCCTCCTTCTTTTTTGCGGCTAGGGCTTAAAAGTATCCTCCTCACTGAATTCCTCTTTGATGTATATGTGTTGCATGAGATGTATGCATATATGACATGTTTTCACCCTCTTTTTATAGCCTAAAGAGGGGCTCCAATGAATTAGTAAAGAGACACATCTATTGGAGTAATTTACATCAAGCCTACATGACTTGAAAACCAATAATTAATTTTTCAATTTCAAAAATTCATTTCTCCACTTCTACAACTCAGAATTCAATGATTCTTGAAGCGTTGGATTCTCCTTTCTACCCTCTATCATCTCATGCCATCACATGTAGAAATTCACATCAAGAATTTCCCCAAACACAATTGGGTGCAAAATCCCATCCTTGGGTTCCAAGCCCTCAAGTGACCCTTGTGGCACTTTGACCTCCAAACCCCAAACCCTAGGGCTTGGAGTACCTACCAAGCTACTCATAAATTAACACTTCTCTCTCTATAGTCATCTCTCTCTTCCTTCAACTCTCTCCTTTTATCTCCCACCTCCCTTTGTCTCTCTCCCCCATTACACACACACTCTCTTTGTCTCTCTATCCATGTCCTTTTCTTTATCTTTGTCTCTCTCTCTCTCTCTGCCCTCCAACTTTGTCACTATCTCCATCCCTCTCTCCTTGTCTCCCTCTCTCCCTCCTAAATAGTTGTGTCCCCCTCTCTCTCTCTCTCTTCCCCTTCTCTCGCTCTCGCTCTCCTCTCATTTTCACTCTCTTCCCTCCTTCTCTCTGATCTCTATCACTCTCTCTCCATCTTTCCATTGTCACTCCCTCTCTTCCCACCTCTATCTCTCTATGTATTTGTTCTTCCCTCCAACTCCAGCTCTCTCTCCCTCCCTCTCTCCTTCTCTCTCTCAATTACTCTCTATCTTCTTTCCTTTATTTTCCTTTCTCTCCCACCTCCTTATATGTCTCTCCCATCACACACTCTCTCTCTTCCTTACAACTCCATCACTATATTTATTGTTGAAAAATAGAGTGCAATTGATAAACGCATTGTTTCTGAACTATGGTAATTACTTGTGAATATATATTATAGTTTTTTTAACTTCATCAAGAAATCACACTTTATAATTTCAACTAATAACCATGAAAGGAAAGTAGATATCACAATGTTGAGAACATAGGCTATGTGAGATCACATGTGTAAGAGAGAGAGATATATGAGTATAAGTGAATGTATAAAATGAAAAGTTTCAAGTGTATTTTATACTCAAGATACCCAAAAGGCACGTCTCTTTGTAAATTAGATCATGTATCTTTGTAAAGTAGATTTTAGTAAGTCTACACACTTACATTTTCACTCACATTTGTTAAAGTGTTGAAGAACATGTAAATAATGGTGGTAAATAACCCTTGATAAGTATACTTATTTACATCTTGTTCTTATCCCATATTTTACGCAAATATTTGCTTAAATTATGGCGGGTATTAATTTATGGTGAATATGTTATTTACATGAGTATGAGTTATTTTCAAGGATCTTAATTTTATTTCTTCTAATTTAAAATTTAATTTAATTTTGTTCTTTTACATAGTATTATAAGTACATCAAGGATTATTGATACCAACTATAGCTACATTCTTCAACACTCCCTCTTAGATAGAGAGGTGTTCATAATGACGATCCATATGTTTTCTGTATACATGATCTATCTAAGGAAATGAACAACTCATTGATAGCATTATCATCTAGGTCAAGAATCCTGACCTACATCAACATCATCAATAGGCACCACAACCTAGGTTAGCACTCCTAACCAATGGTACTCACTCAACTAGTCACCATGATCCGGTGGGTGCCTCACTTGATGGTACTATGACTAGTTCAAGGTTTCCATCACTCACGGTCAAACCCTAAAGAAACTCACATCCCAAATCCAAAGGCCTCACTCTAGGAAATGATGTTGAAGAGGCACCCACTCCATGAGTGTCTAGGAATTAGGGACCATTCTCTCTAGAATTTCCATCCTTCATGTTATCTCATTAAGGCACCCACTCTATTTAGTGTCTAAGCCTCAAGGACCAGTCTCTCTAGAATTTTCATCCCTCACCAACAGTATGGACCATGCTCCTATTGTCACTAATAGTATGAGCCATGCCCCTATTGTCCACACATGGATATTCTGGTCCATGCTCCTATTGTCACCAACAGTACGAGTCGTACCCCTGTTGTCTACCCATCAATAGTCTGAGCCAAGCTCTTATTGTTACCAATAGTTTGATCCATGCTCCTGTTGTCACCAACAATCCAATCCATAACATTGTTTTCCACCCATCAATAGTCTGGGCCAAACTCCTATTGTTACCAAAATTTTGAGCATGCCTCTATTGATTCCAAACCTATCCTCCTTATCACTAATAGAGGAGTTCTCCAATATTCCAAGATTTTCACTTAAGTATAAAAACTTCACCCGAGATAGGGGCTTTGTGAGAATGTCATTCATCTACTCATCATTGGAGATATACTAGAGCCTCATCTCTCCTTTATGTACCATATCACGAATGTAGTGGCACATGAACTCAAAATGATTTATCTTATCATGAAAAATTGAATTGTCTGTCAGCTTCACACAAATTTGATTATGATAGAACAACATGGTCAGTTCTATCATTTGGTCGAACAATCTAGAGTAGTTTTCGAAGTCGTATTCCCTCACAACATGCTAAACAAGATTAAATATACTTTACTTTTGCAGTACTAAGTTTGATAGAGGTCTGTTTCCTACTCATCCATGATATCATAGCAGAACCTAAACTAAAACATACACCAGATGTACTCTTCCTATCATCCACACTCCTTTCCTAGTCGGATTCTATATATCCCTGCATCTATATCTCACCATTCAAATCATATCTCAAATAGTAGTCAATAGTACGATTCAAATATCTCAATATATGCTTCGCTGCAATCCAATGTTCATGTCTCAGTTCCATCTGGAACTGGCTTAAGGTGTTTACTACAAAGAAAATATATATCCTGATATTTACTAAATACATCAATGATCCAATCAACTTTCGGTGCATGGATTGATACACCATGTTAGACTTATAATCCCTTAGCTTTCTTAGGTCCATCACCATAGGAGTTACCATAGACTTGCACTTCATCATGACAAACTTATGAAGGATCTGGATGCCATATTTTCCTTATCTAAGATGGATTTCACTGGGGTTCTACTAGAATTCTAGCCTCAAATAGTCATGCATCAAGCCAAGATCTTAATATCCCTCACTACATTTCCACCCCCAATAATATTTTGGCTCTTCTTTTTCAGCCAAATTTTGTTCTTAGACCATTCCAAGTGTAGCCTAACCTTACTACAAGTAATAACATCCTTGTTCTCGACTCTCCTCGCACATAATAACCTCCATGTTCCCCTACACGCAAAAGAAAATTTACCTACTCATAAGAGCATTCTCTTAGCTCACTACACATCCCTTCATGGGTATACTTTATGTTTCCTCCACACCCCCCTGCTCTCCTTTATTTTTTCTTTCCTCTCTCATGGCTTCTCATGGTCCATATTAGGCTCCAGCTCTTCATCAATTTTTGGCATTTGTTTTACATCAAAGATATAATTACAATTATTTAAGTTCTTTTAACCCTTTCACATTTGCATGCCCACAGAAGACTAGCATAATTAATTTCAATGTCAATGGGGGTTAAAATAAAGGTATTACATCATTTTTCACATCCATTTTTATAATATTATTTTGCAATATTGTTTTTTCTCTAGCACCTTCAAATCCCCTATGTTATATGTGTTTTTTTATTCATATCCTCGCCTAATTTTGGAATTTAATTATTTTTATTTAAAATGATTATAAATATTCATAAAAATATATATTATTCGTAATAATAAAAGCATTTCACTAATTTGTATTTAAATTTATTTGATTAGCGAAAGATGTTTTACTTTCCCAAATAATTGAAGAACTTTAATTTGCTTTATTTAAAATGATTATAGATATTCATAAAAATATATATTATTCGTAATAATAAAAGCATTTCACTAATTTGTATTTAAATTTATTTGATTAGCGAAAGATGTTTTACTTTCCCAAATAATTGAAGAACTTTATGATCTTTTTTATTTTATTAATGTTTATTTAAATTAATTTGATTAGTCAAACATGTATCACTTTTATGTTATCATAATTAATTCATATACATTATAATATTTATTTTCCTAAACAATTGTTCTCGTGCTTGGAGAAGTCATTCTCTTTTTAAAGTAGCAATAAGATTGTATAATGACTACAATAAATGGGAGGATAGAGTCTAATCAATAAGCATGAAGGCTAGTTTCAAGATGGATGATGACATGGAAGGTAACATAATGATTAGGAAAAACTTTTAATTTCAAACATGTTGATAAGAGGTAAGAGCTCATTGTTAGAGGATGACTTTCAATTTTTTGGGAAAATTAGATACCTAAATCAACCTATATCACTTTGGAATCAATTTTATAAAGAAGTTGTTTATCTAAAAAATTGTGAGACAAAAGAAGCTACATTTCATTGTTTGAGGAGAAATGTGTGTTTCTAAACCAATGTGGACTTAAGAAGGTATTTTTTGACTTGTTGATAAGATATAAGATAAACATGTTAACCTGTAGGAGAGATATCATGTTGTTTGAGAGAAGTGTATGTTCACTTGTAAGTGATTTTCATGTCTATTTAGTGGAAATATAACCACCATTAGGGAACCTCCATCATCCCACACATTTCCCAAAATACAAAGAATAGGTTCAAAATAGACCCTTGTTTATTTGAAGCCTTACCAAGGTATGTTTATAAAGGGATGCAAAGAGAAATTTGAATCCCCAAAGTAAAAAATCACTTATGTTGAAATGAGGGACTGATTAAGAAACCAAGATTAAAGTTTTAATTTATTGTTTGGAAATAGAAAAAGTCCCATGATCACTCTATGAAGAGTCCCACCATCATCACTATCACCAAAAGGACAATTTCATGCCTTTAAATATGATAAAGGACACCATCATTATATTCAAGTAATTTTTTTATATTTTTTTTTGTTTAAGAAGAGTAACTATTGCTATTTAAATTAGGAACAAAACATGATCCCTGATGAAGGATAAAAACACCACCATTATTGTCTTGAGAGGAAGAGGTCATGATTTTGAGAATAGGAAGATCCTCTTAGAAATCAAAGAACAAGACCTCTTATATTCGTTGGAGGTAATAAGCATGAATACTTGTAGGTGTCTATACATCATACCAAATAAGAAGTGTTAAAGAGTTATGGGTAATTACTAACTAGGCATACTCTATATTCTTAATAAGACTTAGAAAAGTTTTATTTTTTGAATGTGTATCAATTGTGCACCAATAAATATAATAGGGATATTTCTGCCATCATAAAATTCATGTAGACACATGTCATATAATGAATTTATCAACAAGGTATAAACTTTAGGTAGTAGCAGTTGTCTTGGAGAAAGAGGTGGAGTAGCATACTTCAAGAATGTATTTCTTAGCATCAAATATTTAATAGTACACATAACATACTTTTGCAATTAGATCAAGGCTACTATAGTCAATAAAGAATATAGTTTAGATGTTTTTCCCAAGTCTTATACTGACACATACTTTTGAGATAGGGAATACCTTAGATTAAGTTGGGGGAGAGAAGATTGGATCAAAACAAGAGAAATATACCTTTCTCACCATGCCTTGGTTACTATCAATTGCTCCATTAAATATGGAATTTATACTTAATTACCAACCTAGAGAAAGATCGCAAGGAAACTATGAATGAAACACTTGGTGTGAACTTAGTGCTCATTGAAATATTAATATTATCATACCTCTATCAAAATGAAAATTCATTATTTTGGACCATTATTCTCAATTTAAAAGTAAATTTAAGAAAAGGACATGATATCCCGGATGCGGGTGATTGATGGCCAGGACAGCAAGTGGGAGGCACGCGAAATGGGCAAGTGGCAGACCTACCGTGCCAGATGTTACAGCTATGGGCTGGTTAGCCGGCTCCGCACAAGAACATTTATGGTAGCATTTGCGTTGTCTTCCATGCTCTGGGTTCTTAGCGCGATGGCACTCAGTTCACTCTGCATCGCTACTGTTCAGGGCGACTCTCGGCGGGATCGCTCATCCATCTGTTGTTCGTTTTCCCTGGTGCATGTCGTCCGCTCTTCCATGTTTGTCTGTCTCTGCTGGGATATGTGTGCCTTTATTCCCTTCGGCCTCCATTCTGTCATGGCTCCTGGTGCCCATAGTTTTTTCAGGTTCAGTCTTTGGCTCACCCGACCCATACGCCTCTCAGTTGTTTCTCTACCTTCCATTCTCTGTTAAACAGTCCTCCTCCCATAAAGATGCCTAGAGAAAGGATGAGATTGGTTAGCAGGTGCAGTGGTTCGTGTGGGCGCACCACCCACCAGCACCCCTCCACTTCTCTGGATCCCTCTGAAGATGCATCGTTCAACCCTACGACCAAACGCGGCAGAGGCAGGGGAAAGGGGTGAGACAGAGGCGGAGACTGTAGCCATACTGCACATCCCACAACCCGCTTCCGCATTCCATGTTCTTTGGCCAATTCCACCTTCATTTTCTCGGTGACTATCGAAAAATGTGAGAATGAACCGGGTTTGGGAGCTTCTCATCAGGGGGTTCCTGTAGAACTGAGGCAGGCAAGTCAGATTACCACTCAGTGCCATGTCTCCAAAGGAATGCCTACTCTGCACATTGGAACCAATGTTGGCCCAAGCGAGCCTGTAAGAGGAGAGCCCACTAGTTCTTTGGACCTCTCATTTGACTCCACGAACTCAGGACAATTTGGATGCAGAATTGTGGAGGAAAAACCATCAACCTCAGATGCAGATTGAACCGGTCAGCGCCTCTGGTTTTTGGTTCGGTCACTGAAGCCGAAGTCCTCCTTCTTTTCGATTCTCAGTGTTCATGCGTGTTATGGGCTTCTGTCTATTAGTCAGGTCGGAGTCTGTCTTTGTTCTCGTTTGTGTCATTATCGGTTCTTGTATGAGTCAATGTTTCGAGTCCTTCTGAATTGTTCAGTGTCCCTTGGTATTAACTTCTCTGAAGTAAGGTTTCTGGCCTAGTTCCATAGTCAGGCAATCAAGCTTTTGCTCTATGCCAAATCCTTGGCTTGAACTTTCGAGGAAATGACCTCACTGTAACGTTTTGTATGAATATAGAAGTAGACCAAATTAGAAAAAAAAAAAGGACATGATAAGGGATGTGAGTTTGATATCCATATATGTTCAAGTTTAGAAGATTGCCTATTAAAAGTAAAATAATTCAAAGTGGAAATGTACATTATTTTATTGAATTATATAAAGATACCTTTAGATAGGATAAAATAATAGCGCACGAGCAACTACGAATTAGAATTTTGGAACAAAAATGGTAGGGTTTAGGTTTAGGAAGGATAGATTCTTCATGTTTTGGGTTGAAATAAATTCTTAATTATTTATACACCACATGTGACATTATTAGAAATATGGAGGAAGCCAAAAGGGCCATGAATCTAGCCAATTTGTTTAAAGAATCCATATCATGGCAATAGGGTAGTGGGACCTAAAGAAATAAATTAAGTATTAGAACCTTATTCCACAAATCATAATAATGTAATAAATGTTCATGTTGCAAAAAAGTGTCACTTGAAGTTACAAAGTACACACAGTAAAAGTTGAATTGGATGGAATTGTTAATGAGGAGGAGGAAATTGACATAGATAGAAGTCATTTATTCCTAGGGAGGCAGGGTCATGATGAGGTGAAATATGAAGACCATAATCCTTTAGAAAAGATTGTTTTTTTTTTCTAACTTGGTTGAGCCTAGGCTAGGGCCAACCCCAAACTTGGACGAAATAATGATCTTCCCACCTCTGGGATGTTGTCACCAAGATTGTGAAATGATCATTTGAGCCAAGGTTTCCCATGAAACAATTTTCATCCCCCATAGGTGGCTCTCGCCCTCAAACCCTCCCTCTATATTTGAACTAGTGACATGATGAGGATCAAATCCCACACAAATAAATTGGCCTATACCTCATGGGCTATCCTTTGGATAAGTTACAAAATTTTATGGAGATTGAGTCAAGAAATAACTTGAAAATGCATGATGACTAGACTAACTTATAATTATTGAAAATAATATATGGAACACCACCCATGGTAGGGGAAAAACCTCCAAGTCATGCTAAACAATTATAAGTTTTGAATTATTAGTCGTGTAAATAAAAATTCACTATAAATACCCTATAAAAATCATTTAAGAAAAAATTGTGTTCTACAATTACAAATGATCACCTAGTAATACTTCAATAGTTGAAATGCATCACTTTCCATAGGTATATTGAATATTAGAAGTTACAAATATTTCTTGATAAGAAAATGCTTAGGCATGTAGGCAATGTAATTCACCTAGCCTTCTTTAGTCCTTTGGTTCTCCAAGAGGTCAAGGTTTTAATATCAAAGGATTTTGAGCCACCTATAAATGTCCAATGGTATGGAGGCTTCTTGGTCTTGAAGTAGGTAGAGTTGTGAGAATGTTGTTCTATTATTCCTATCTAGGTCATAAAGGATTAGGCCCATTTGCAAATGGGTTGATAAATACCTCATTTTTTATGTAAAAAAACATGTAGAACATTTGAAGGGTAATCATATGTTATACTTTTAGATAAAGTGAAATTCAATGGAGAGATAAGAAGGCTAATACAATAACCATGAATTTCCTAAGACTACAAAAAACACAAATTGAGATATCAATATTATGAGTCAGAGAAGTTTGTAGCGTTGGAAAAAATCTTCAAAGGGACACATCCATTGAACTACACATATATGGGATCCATATTCTATATATTATGAAATAGTTTCATACATCTTAAAGCTGAAGGTGGATAGTCGCGACTTTAATATAAGTTTTTGACTCCTCTCTCACTTTGCTAGCTTGTTGATCACTCTAAGGCTAATAAATTTATGTATTAAGAAATGATGGATTGCAAAATGTGTTCTTCATGTACCTATTTCAACCTTAGTTTCGAATCATGAAGCATGATAAAATTAGATCCCTTTAGAATGGAAAAAATGGATTTAACTATATTAGATTATAAGGTTTAGCAAAAACATTAAGGACATGAAGCCAACATTTTTGTGTAGTTTTATCATAAGATAAGATACATTCATTCACATTTCATGCTCAAGGTACGATGTTATCCTCACCTTCTTATTTTTCTAAACCTTCACCACTTTGAATTTGTCTTCACTGGTAACTTGAAAATAAATTTACTATGATTATATTCTTACATTTGTTAATTAAATTTCATTATAATTACTAATTACCATAAAATGCATCAATTCAAATATTATTTTGAAACCTAAAATCTTTTCCTATAATTTACTTATAAAATCTTTTCCTATAATTTACTTTATGATTTCTTCTCTCCTACCATCCAAAAGACACCCAAAAAAACACATTTTTAACTTAATCAATTTATTTTAAAAACATATACAGTTGTGGAATATAAATATTTTAATTACATTTTCAATTGAATGAACCCTATGAAAAAATCATTATCTATTTTCATTTT